>CM060279.1:10816345-10883845 GCA_030684275.1 Acipenser oxyrinchus oxyrinchus | reverse complement strand
TTTCCTGATGAGAAGCAACCTGTCCCTCGAGGCTTCGAACGAGACAGGTAGGCTTCCGTAACCAATCCAAACGTTCTAAAGATACAGAAGATTTGATTTTTTTTTTTGGTTGCGTTTATTTAACGCACACACACACACATATATATAAGAACATAGCCCTGCTGTAAACTCGTATCTGCTCAGCTAATTACCCCGTGTGCTCGTTTTCCTTTTCAGATCGCCTGTTCAGATGCCGTTTCAACACCTCCAAGTCGGTTCGAAGACAGAGCTCCGGGAACAAGCTGGTGCTGATTCGAGGGCGGTTCGTCCAGCCTCCAGTCGGCTCTTACTGGTCAGCCAACCCAGTCTTCATCGCCTACTGCAGCCCGCTGGAGCCGCGGCCCAGCCAACCGGAGAACTCGTTCTTCTCGGCTTCCTTCGATAGCCGGCACTCCAGAGATATGGCGATCATAGACGTGTCCGACAGGTACGTTTCTTAACACAACGGCTCCTTCTCGTCTCATTGAAACCAACCACATATATTAAAACATATATGTACATCGAAACAGACCATACAATAACGTGTGGTATTATTTTTTCATCGCAGTGTCTCTATATATCTCGGATACGAGAAATCCAGTTTGCTGTGCAAGTCGTGGTACAGATTGGTGCACCCGCAAGATCTCTCCCACGCCTCGGCTAAGCATTGCTGCTTGTGTAAGTATCTATCTATCTATCTATCTATCTATCTATCTATCTATCTATCTATCTATCTATCTATCTATCTATCTATCAATCAATCAATCAATCAATCAATCAATCAATCAATCTATCTATCTATCTATCTATCTATCTATCTATCTATCTATCTATCTATCTATCTATCAATCAATCAATCAATCAATCAATCAATCAATCAATCAATCAATCAGTCTGTCTGTCTGTCTGTCTGTCTGTCTGTCTGTCTGTCTGTCTGTCTATCTATCTATCTATCTATCAATCTATCTATCTATCTATCTATCTGTCTGTCTATCTATCTATCTATCTATCTATCTATCTATCTATCTATCTATCTATCTGTCTATCAATCAATCAATCAATCAATCAATCAATCAATCTATCTATCTATCTATCTATCTATCTATCTATCTATCTATCTATCTATCAATCAATCAATCAATCAATCAATCAATCAATCAATCAATCAATCAATCAATCTATCTATCTATCTATCTATCTATCTATCTATCTATCTATCTATCTATCTATCTATCTATCTATCATCATTTTAGATATTTTATTTAACATCGTGATGTAATACAAGAAACTACAAAAATGAAAGTCTACCGGAAGCCATAATAGTCATACAGTACTGTTTCATGTTAGATTTTGAAATGTCACATTTTTCGGTTAGGTATATGGAAAACTGCGGTGTGCAATTCAATATGTTCACGTAACATTATTCAGCAGCTTTTCATGTGACTCTATATGAAGCAAAATTAGTTCTGTAGGGTGATTGTCCGGAGCTGCGCCGTACCGCGTCGTCACTCTCTCTTCCCTTTCCCCGGCTTGCAGTGAACGAAGCGAACGATGCTAAAGTCGAAATGGTCGTTCGCCTCCAATCCAGAGACCACTGTTGGGTTTGGATCTACGTTTTGCTTCAACAGGAGAGCAAGGAAAGTCCGATCACCGGTTACAATTACATTATCAGGTAAGAAGCGTTTCTGTGTTTGATTGTGTCTGTCTGTCTGTCTGTCTGTCTGTCTGTCTGTCTGTCTGTCTGTCTGTCTGTCTGTCTGTCTGTCTGTCTGTCTGTCTGTTACTGGAGACGGCTGTTATCTACTTATTTTGTTTAATTGAATGTATTAACCTTAAATATTCTTTCTCTCTCTTTATCTCTCCCTCTCCCTCCTCTCTCTCTCTCCCTCTCCTATCCTCCTCTCTCTCTCTCCCCTCCTCCCCCTCCTCTCCCCCTCCCTCTCCCCTCCTCCCTCTCTCCCTCTCCCTCCCTCTCTCTCTCTCCTCCCCTCTCTCTCTCTCTCTCTCTCTCTCTCTCTCTCTCTCTCTCTCTCTCTCTCTCTCTCTCTCAGTGATTCACAAGCTTGGAGCCTGAGACAGCAGCTCGCTTCTGAAGAGAGCCAGCTGGCCTTCGTCCTCAGGGCCTCCGCTTCCTACCAGGAGAGTTTACTCCTGTCTCCCGGGCAGTTGTCCAGCCCGGACCAAGTATTCACGCCGGTGTCGAGCACCCCGACCAGTAGCGGGGGGCTCTCCGGTCAATCGTTCGACTTCAGCGGCGTCTACAATGTAGACTGCGGGCCGGAGTTCACTTCGGAAGACGGCGCGGGGAGCGGCGCGGCTGCCGTCGGGCCGGAAGAAGCGATGCAGCTGGGCGGGACCCGGGGGAGTATCTCCTCAATCGAGGAGGAACCCGGCTCCGCCCCCAGGCCGAGTCATCACCACCTGGAGTTCCAAAGCAAAGCCCTGGAGTTCTACTCGCAGAACTGTCTGTTCCTTCCCCTCAGCGTCACCCCGCCCTCCCTTCCATCCTCCTCCACCTCCTCATCCGTTTACGACCCGTCCTTCAGAGCTAAAGAATTCGTCTGCACCCCTCCCTACACCCCCAGCAAGGCAGCGGGGTGGCAGCTTCTCTTCGGCTCCAGAGCAGACTTTGCCCCCCAGCGCTGTGGGCGGGGCTTCCGAAACTACCACTGTGACCACGCCCACCACCACCACCACCATTACCAGCAGAGAACTGTACTTTCCTCTGGAGAGCACCCTCTACGAGAATCTGCCCCCGACCCCGGACAGCCCCTGCGACGGGGACTGCACGGTAATGGCGGTGCCCGAGTTCAGGGGACCCCTCTATATCGACGTCCCTGTGGTGCCTGAGGGCCTTCTGACCCCCGAGGCGTCCCCCATCAAGCAGCCGCTGTCCAGCTTTTTCGGCTACTCGGAAAAGGAAAAGAGTGAGATTAGCATCCTGATGGAACACATCAGCAAAGTGGCCGAAGGCTTCGGTTCCTACTGCAGGGCTGGTGACAGCAGCGGCTACCCGGCCCCCGACTCCTCCTCCTCCTCCTCCTCCTCCTCCCTCTTCCTCTCCCCACCTTCGAACTGCAAGCCCGGCCAAGTGACCCGCAGCTCCTCCCTCCCGGCCGGCCAGCCCCTTCCGTCAATCTCGAACTCTTTGCAGACTTTTGTACCCTTTCAAACTCTGGAAGAGCGCCGACAGCTCCTTGCTCCCGAAGACGGGCCCTTGCTGTTCGAAGAGAACGCTTTCGAGCTTTTAAAGACTCGCCTTCAAGCCCTGCCCTCGTCAGCGCCGGCGGCTCCTGCTAAGTCAGGCGGCCAGCCGGTGGAGAGGTGCCCGCCCCCAGTTTGGGGGTATGTCCGCTGCACCACCCGTAGCCCACGGAGCCTGAACGCCCGGATCCTTGCGTCGAAATGGCGCACAGTAGTAGTGTGGCGGCAGAGACGAGCCCAGCCACGGCCGCCTCGCCCCAGTCCACAGACTTGTCTCCGGAGGAGAGATGCTTCCTGGAAGAACTTCGCCTCGTCGAAACAGTCTTTGAGACACGTGCCTCAAGGTCACCCTGTGAAGGGTTTAACGATGGGTTGTATCAACTCCAGAATCATTTGCAAGACAACTTCCATCACGGTGAGTCTCTTCTCCTCCTCCTCCTCCTCCTCCTCCTCTCCTCCTCTTTCCTCTCCTCCCTACGTCTCCTATTTTTTACCCATATCCACAATACTTTGAACTCACCGCAATGCTCTTTAATAAAGTGTGAGTATAATTTTGTGAATAAGGGCCCATTTTCATGATTCCTTTTCTTAATTAACGTTTGTAGTTGCAAAGCACCGAGTAACAAGTACAAAAAGAACAATGATCTTAATAATAATAATAATAATAATAATAATAATAATAATAATAATAATAATAATAATAATAATAATGTTCTTGTTAGATAGTGATCTTGTGTGTTTTGATAAATGACATTGTAGTTAATACACAGGTAATTCTAAGATGCTGTCTTCAAAACAGATTTAACAATAAAACGAATGTAGAAATCACTGTAAAATAAAGCAATATCAGATAGACTGAGCTTAACTGTGCAAACAAAATGCTTAACTCTCTCTCTCTCTCTCTCTCTCTCTCTCTCTCTCTCTCTCTCTCTCTCTCTCTCGCAGACGGAAGTGAAAGCGACGCTTCGTTCTAAAATAAGTCTGTGACTTACTTCATTAAGTATGGCATATTGTCATATTTTGTGGAGATTCTTTTACGAAAATGTGGAAAAAATAAACATTTCCGCGAGGACAGAAGAAAAAAAGTTATATATATATATATATATATATATATATATATATATATATATATATATATATATATATATATATATATTTATCCTCTGAATTTTACCTTTTCCAATGTTGATGCGACCTACGCTGTCTCTCTCTTTTATTTTCCATGACGATTTCATACAGTATTCTGCATTATGTTATTAATTTTAATAATGTAAGCTGAAATATCTTTTGTATAGAAAACACGCCCCCGACCCCCTCTTAAGAAACAGATTCCGAGAAAGCATGTGTGTAATTTTTTTAAAAAGCCTTCAAAATCTGCAGCCTTGGAAAACGAGAGAGAGCGTGGTAATGCGACAGAACTTTACATATCACCACTGTATTCACTCGTAGTGAGTTATCTGTATGTAATTTTAAAAATCGAGAAAAATGTTTTTTAAAAAAGCTTTTCCTTGCTGTTGGTAATACATAAAAAGCTCTTTATTCAATGGGTAAGCATTTAACAAACTGCCACTCACCCCCTGCTGGTCGAATGTTGTAATTACAGCATGTCTGCGACTCGAACCATATCGAGGTTCTGTCCTAGCTTTGTGGCTGCAACAATTGTCATAATCTTCTCGACTAATATATATATATATATTAAAATGTTACTGTTTCTGACAACGTCAGATGTCAATCTAACTTCGATTGCAATCTAAAAAAAGTACAGTATACCAGAGGCCAGCTGAAATGTCTGCAGCGCCACCTACAGTGTGTTGCGTGTCAGTGACCTGACATAAATGTCTCATGAACTGCGCATGTTGGTTTGTGACGCGTACGAAGCTTTTGTTTCTGGGTCGCGAACCGTATAAAAATCACTCAGAAATGACGTTACGGATGTGTATTGTCCAAATGTGTCGTCATGCTAACGTAGAGTGGTCCACGGTCAGGTGAAAGGATTGATTCCTTTGTAATCTATGTCTTAAAAAATAATAATTAAAAAACAAAACATTAAAAAATATGACCGTGTGTTATGTATATACATATTGATATCTATGGATATATTGTATAGTGAACCACGGAATGCCGAGTGTATACAAATTGTACAATAACTATAATATATATATAGTTCTATATATATATATACACATTATATAAAACGAAGTATCTTTTTACAAAGCATGTATTTATGGAAATGATCGTTGTGTGAACCATATGTGTCATTGCTTCATGAAAAGTGTGTTTGATTGTCATACAAATCCATTTATATTAAAATGCACTAAAATCTTCTGCTGTGTTTGTCGACTCGTTTAATTTTTTTTTACCAGCATCATTATTATTAATTAGTCATTTAGCGGACGCTTTTATCCAGAGACTAGGGGGGGTGAACTCTGCTTCATCAACAGATTCACTTCCAATAGGAGCTCGTTTGTTTGATGTCTCATCCGAGCACAAGGAGGTGAAGTGACTTGCTCAGGGTCCCACGCACACACACGCACGCACGCACGCACGCACACACAGGGAGTCAGTGGCTGAGCCAGGATTTTAACCTCCTGGTATCAGGACACACACACACACACACACACACACACACACACACACACACACACACACACACACACACACACACACACACACACACGTATGTTTTATTCACTATTTCTAACTCCAGTCACACAAAACGCCACACAGGGTGAAAGTCGACAACAAACAAAAATATTTTGGCAATTTTTTTTATGAAGGCATATTTAGTTCTTTAAAAACGTGTTTTACAAAGTGTTTTTTTTTTTTTAGGAGTTAATATAATTTATGGGGAGATTTTCTCAAATTTTGTCCCTCATTGATAGTATGGTAAAGCATAGGGAAGCACAGAGAGGTCTGGTAAAGCATAGGGAAGCATTGTAAAGCACAGAGAGGTCTGATAAAGCATAGGGAAGCATTGTAAAGCACAGAGAGGTCTGGTAAAGCATAGGTAAGCATTGTAAAGCACAGAGAGGTCTGATAAAGCATAGGGAAGCATTGTAAAGCACAGAGAGGTCTGGTAAAGCATAGGGAAGCATTGTAAAGCACAGAGAGGTCTGGTAAAGCATAGGGAAGCATTGTAAAGCACAGAGAGGTCTGGTAAAGCATAGGGAAGCATTGTAAAGCACAGAGAGGTCTGGTAAAGCATAGGGAAGCATTGTAAAGCACAGAGAGGTCTGGTAAAGCATAGGGAAGCATTGTAAAGCACAGAGAGGTCTGGTAAAGCATAGGGAAGCATTGTAAAGCACAGAGAGGTCTGGTAAAGCATAGGGAAGCATTGTAAAGCACAGAGAGGTCTGGTAAAGCATAGGGAAGCATTGTAAAGCACAGAGAGGTCTGGTAAAGCATAGGGAAGCATTGTAAAACAGAGAGGTCTGGTAAAGCACAGGGAAGCATTGTAAAGCACAGAGAGGTCTGGTAAAGCATAGGGAAGCATTGTAAAACAGAGAGGTCTGGTAAAGCATAGGGAAGCATTGTAAAACAGAGAGGTCTGGTAAAGCACAGGGAAGCATTGTAAAGCACAGAGAGGTCTGGTAAAGCATAGGGAAGCATTGTAAAGCACAGAGAGGTCTGGTAAATCATAGGGAAGCATTGTAAAGCACAGAGAGGTCTGGTAAAGCATAGGGAAGCATTGTAAAGCACAGAGAGGTGTGGTAAAGCATAGGGAAGCATTGTAAAGCACAGAGAGGTGTGGTAAAGCATAGGGAAGCATTGTAAAGCACAGAGAGGTGTGGTAAAGCATAGGGAAGCATTGTAAAGCACAGAGAGGTCTGGTAAAGCATAGGGAAGCATTGTAAAGCACAGAGAGGTCTGGTAAAGCATAGGGAAGCATTGTAAAGCACAGAGAGGTCTGGTAAAGCATAGGGAATCATTGTAAAGCACAGAGGTCTGGTAAAGCATAGGGAAGCATTGTAAAGCACAGAGAGGTCTGGTAAAGCATAGGGAAGCATTGTAAAGCACAGAGAGGTCTATATATTTACATTTACATACAATTCCCCATTTATACAGCTGTGTTTTTACTGGAGCAATCTAGGTAAAGTACCTTGCTCAAGGGTACAGCAGCAGTGTCCCCCACCTGGGATTGAACCCACGACCCTCCGGTCAAGAGTCCAGAGCCCTAGCCCTATTTTATTTAATCAGATTTATTCTGTAATTGTGGGAAGTGATTTCCCACTTATCTTACTGCTCGACCAGTTTCATTGTGATCCACTGTTTCTATTCTTAGTTTGTGGTTTGTTTGTATTGCCTCAATGTATATTTATTGTAAAATCTTACCCCGCGTTTTATTCCTTAGCTCTGTCACTCGACTCGCCTTTTTTATGGCAATGGTGGATGGGAATTTAATTGTGATCGGGTAAGTAATTATTTCGATTGACCTGTAGAGTCTGTTACAAGAAAAAAAACAAAACATGTTAGCCTAATTAGATATAAAATACGTGTCTATAACATTTTGTTCAGCACATTTCTCGTCTTAATTAGCCTGCACAGGTCTACAAACACTCTGACCTTTTAAATCTGAAAAGCGTTGTTCTATATTTAACCGCCGCGTACCGTTTTATTAACATTTACAAGCAGAAAACACAAGCCACTTGTCGTCTTGATAATTGGTGCTTCTCTTCAGCGATCTGATTTTAATAATCCTTTCTTGTTTTTTCCTCGGGCTGCTGAAGAAGACTAAAATTTCAAACCGCCACTTGAGTTTCTATTTCGAGGCTGAAGAGGACCGCCACTTCTGTGAAACAACCGTCGCTTGCTAATTAATATACGATCAGAATGTCATTATTAACTTTCAGAATATAGAAAAAATGCTTCGAATAGTTTTTTTCGCATTTTAAATTAAAGTGCTTTTTTTTAAAAAAAAAACATATTGTTCTCTGTCTCACTCAAAAATGTGAGTTATTCGTTACGGAGATGGAAATGAGACTCCCGTTGCACAGCAGTGTGATCCAGTCCTGGTTTCACTGGGAGTTTAATAATCAGACACACCTGAGCTTGTTAGCTAGACACACTGGGGGCTGATCAAGCTGGTAGCAGTAAAACCTGGACTGGATCACACTGCTGTGCAATAGGAGTCTGATTCCCATCCCTGATTCGTTATAATAAGTTGAATTTTTTAAACCAAATTCCTTGGCGTTCCTCTGCTCCGTCCAACCTTTAGCGGGTGGATATTAAACCCTGATTCATTATATTGCAAAGAAAAAGCCCGTATAGTTTAGGTTTAACTATAGAGAATTGAGAATCTAGTTTGGAAAATAATTAAAAAGCTAGTTTGGAAAAAGGTTTTGTGGTCTATACGCATAATCCGGTCCTCGTTTTAATATAGAACCCGGCTTCTGTGTAGGTTTGCTTTCTGAAACCGACCTTGTTGATATAGCGTCTAATTTACGAAGGTGGGTTTACTTTGGCTGTAACCTGAGTGGAGTGGAGTGGTGTGGCGTGGCGTGGCGTGGCGTGGCGTGGCGTGGGGTGGGGTGGTTATAAATTGACAGCAGGCTAAAGTACCCCCCCCGGCCCCCTCTCGAAAATATTTAAACATTTCTTGGCTAAAAAAACCCCCGAATAAATCTTTTCACTGCGGTTCCCTTCATAACGTAAACTTCATCCACGCGCAATCATTCTCTCACTCCATTTTTTTTTTCGTTATGATTTTTTAAAACATTTTTTTGCTTTAATCGTGCTGACTCGCATCGCTGTTAAAAAAAAAATCGCTGCCAAACGGAGGGCAACAGTTTAATTTTAACATTTTGATATTTGTAATGATGATCACGCTGGCCGTTTATATTTAAAATACGCACGCACGCACACACACACACACACACACACACAGACACGCACGCACGCCTCGTTTTCTGGACACACACACACACATTGCCAGCATATTATTAGCGTGATATATACATATATATATATATATATATATATATATATATATATATATATATATATATATATATATATATATAAATTATGCATCAACAAATGTCACTGTCGTTATCTTATAACGCAGTCCGCCTGCTAGGATGACGTGTCAATAGAACTGTGCGCGTCTCTGAAGCCTGTTCGCAAGAAGGTGCTAAAACGGGCGGGGGAGGGTCGGTCGTGTCTAGGCTAAAGCATTGCGAGTTCTGTACCCACTCGCCTCGGAACATCACGAAGTATTGCTCACCCTATTTATCAAGTCTCATGTTTGCAACCCCAGCTCTCTCCTTATCCGAGACGTTATATTTAGCTAGTTGTTTGTCTTTCTTGTGTGTGTATTTTTTTTTAAATCTGCAGATAACACACTTGAAAAACTCAAGTTTCTTTTACAATATATATATATATATATATATATATATATATATATATATATATATATATATATATATAACGCTATAAAGGCACGTATTAACGTCTGTATATAACTCTGGACTTATAACAAACACGTTCTACCTTAATCTTGCTCATTTCTTAGGTTGCGCTGCCCCCTAGTGGTAATACAGCGCCATTGTCCTTATTTGAAGAACTGGCTGCTGTGAAATATTTTTTTTGCAGTATTTTTTAAACTGCTAGCTACCGGTTATTGTAATTCTCTCTTTAAAAACTATACTGTTAAGATGAACCAACTCCTCGAATGTCTGTTAACCGCAAACGTTAAGTCTAAATGAAACTGATTAAAACGACAGAAATAAATAAATGCAGCTCGTGTTCTAAAGTTTAAAATAAATAAATAAATAAATAAATAAATAAATGTGTATCAAAGAAAGAAAAAAATAATATTTGATACTAAAGGGGATAACGAAACATTGTGAACAGATCAGATTTTCACAGCTTTCTTTTTAAACACAGAGAAAATGCCCAAAAGACTTGATCCAGCGTAACAGTGCAGTGAGGCGGCCAAACGCTAAAAAAATCAAATACAAAATGAATTTGTCGGCACACGTTTTCATTGTAATTGCAGGGTTTCATTTTATTTTATTTTTTCTTTCCCGAAGCCAGCTCTTCCACCGCCGCCGCCGCCTCGTCCGATCGTCGCTTCTCTTCCCGTTCCTGCAGGAAACGCTGGTACTCTGCAGCGGACAAGCTGGGAGAGAGAGAGAGAGGAGGGAGAGAGAGAGAGAGAGAGAGAGAGAGAGAGAGAGAGAGAGAGAGAGGGAGAGGAGAGGGGAGAGAGAGAGAGAGAGAGAGAGAGAGAGAGAGAGAGAGAGAGAGAGAGAGAGAGAGAGAGAGAGAGAGAGAGAGAGAGAGAGAGAGAGAGAGAGAGAGGGGAGAGGGGAGAGGGGAGAGAGAGAGGAGAGAGAGAGAGAGAGAGAGGAGAGAGAGAGGGAGAGGAGATGAGAGAGACAGACAGAGAGGAGATGAGACAGAGGGGAGATGACAGAGAGAGTGGGGAGGAGAGAGAGAGGAGATGAGGGAGAGGAGAGGAAGAGGGGGAGAGAGGGGAAAGAAGAGGATAAGGGGGACAGACAGAGAGGAGAGAGACAGAGAGAGGGGAGATGACGAAGTGGGAAGGAGAGAGAGAGAGGAGATGAGGGAGAGGGGAGAGAAAGAGAGGAGAGAGAGGAGATGAGAGGAGAGGAAGAGGGGGAGAGAAGGGAGAGAGGAGAGATGACAGAGGAGAGGAAGAGGGGGAGAGAGAAGGGAGAGAGGAGAGATGAGAGAGAGGGGAGAGGAGAGGAAGAGAGAAGGGAGAGGAGAGAGGAGAGATGATAGAAGAGAGAGAGAGGAGAGGAGATGAGAGAGAGAGGGGAGAGAAGAGGAAGAGGGGGAGAGAGAAGGGAGAGGAAAGAGGGGAGATGAGAGAAGAGATGAGGGAGAGAGAGAGAGGAGAGAGGAAGAGGGTGGAGAGAAAGAAGGGAGGAGAGAGAGAGAGAGAGAGGAAGGTAGTTTATTCAGTTAAAGCATTTCAATATTTAATAACATTTGTTGTACAATAACTGTAGACAAAAAAAATGATCAATTTTAAACTTTTTTTTTTTTTTTAAACTACTTTAATAAATATGTTTAAAATCGTGAAATATCTTCAATTACTATTTGACCCTTCGTGAAATAAGCAAATTATTATTTATACCATGAAAAAAAAAAAAAAACCAGCCCTCAGTCTCATTAAACTATAAATAGGTCACTTGACATGCCGAGCGGCACAGAGCTCCACAAATGAAGTTCAGTGTATCATTTAAAATCATGTTTCAAGAACCCCCCCCAACAAGAGGCAATAAATGAGACTTTGAACTAATAAAAAATAAAATTAAAACAAATTAGAGCCGCACGAACCCATCATTCGATTATCAAGATGGAGCTCTCCACAGACGAGGGGGGGTCGCTGGTGTGGATCAGGGGGGGCTGATTCCCCGTTCAGAGTGAATTCAGAAACAGCTGCTTGGGTTTGTGACGATCGCTGCTTTTCTTAAAGACTCTGCGGAGAACAGCGACCCACACAAACCCAAGCAGCTGTTTGTGAATTCACTCAAAATAAAAATCGCCAAATTGTGGAGGGCTCCATCCGGGCAATCCTAAGGAATCGTTTCGCGCGGGGAAACATCAGGGCAAGAGCAAAGCAAAGCAGGGTCCTCACTCGTTGACGACTCTGATGCCCAGGGAGCGGGCGCTGCCGATGATGCATCGGACCACGTTCTCCAGAGACATGTTCTGCAGGGCGAAGCTCTCGTCCTGCGCTTTGACCCGCGCGATCTCGTAGACGTGCTTCACAGTCACCATGCCCGCCACCTCGTGACCTGGACACACACACACACGCAACACAGAGAACCGGACACACACACACGCAACACAGAGAACCGGACACACACACGCAACACAGAGAACCGGACACACACACACGCAACACAGAGAACCAGACACACACACACGCAACACAGAGAACCGTTGAACAACCAGACACGGGACTTTGTTAACAGGGCTAGCCTGATCCGTTATGTCAAATCAAAATTGAAATTGCTTTGTTGAAGTGAGGAGAGGGAAGGGGAAGATGAAGGGTGAAGGAAGGGTGAAAGGGAGGTAGAGAGGGTAGGAATTGCTTTGTTGAAGTGAGGAGAAGGAAGGGGAAGATGAAGGGAGAAGGAAGGGTGAAAGGGAGGTAGAGAGGGTAGGGAAAACAATTCTGATGTTAATAAAGTTGATAAGAGATCGTGGGATTTTTTTATAAAGCACGGTCTAACATTGCTGTAATAAACCCTCCAGCAGGGTGTTATAATTTCAAGACGCCACAAGAGGGTGCTATTGTACCTTCCAGCGTGTTTCACAGCATTCAGATAAGTCAGCTACTCCACGACGAGACTGTAGGGGGCAGCAGTGTCTCACCGTGGAGAGAAATTCATATTTTTTATAGTCAATTGCTACACATGATAGTGAATGCGACTAATGCCGGCAGGCTGTTATGTACTATTATTATTATTATTATTATTATTATTATTATTATTATTATTATTATTTATTTCTTAGCAGACGCCCTTATCCAGGGCGACTTACAATTGTTACAAGATATCACATTATTTTTACATACAATTCCCCATTTATACAGTTGGGTTTTTACTGGAGCAATCTAGGTAAAGTACCTTGCTCAAGGGTACAGCAGCAGTGTCCCCCACCTGGGATTGAACCCACGACCCTCCGGTCAAGAGTCCAGAGCCCTAACCACTACTCCACACTGCTGCCCCATTGTAGGGGAGACTGGACGGTCAGAGAGGACGGGATAGTACAGGGTTGGGGTCAGTGTTATTGTTAGGGTCAGGGTTGGGGGGAGGTCATAAAATGGTTTTAGTTAAAAAGCACAGATATAGACTCGTATACAAAGAAAGAGGACTTTCGTTACCAAAATATAATGGGGTTACAAATATTCGGGAGGGGAAGCAGTATTGATGGGGATCATGTATCGTGCGACACGGTCCGAAATTCAGCCCACCTGTCTTCCCCGCTCCCCTCTCGATCCCGGCCGCAGCCTTCAGGAAGTACGAGACGGTCGGCTGATTAATCTTCAGATCATAGGTCCGGTCAGGCTGAGAGAGAGAGAGAGAGAGAGAGAGAGAGAGAGAGAGAGAGAGAGAGAGAGAGAGAGAGAGAGAGAGAGAGAGAGAGAGAGAGAGAGAGAGAGAGAGAGAGAGAGGGGAGAGAGGGAGAGAGAGAGAGAGAGGAGAGAGAGAGGAGAGAGAGAGAGAGAGAGAGAGAGAGAGAGAGGGGAGAGAGAGAGAGAGAGAGAGAGAGAGAGAGAGAGGGAGAGAGAGAGAGAGAGGAGAGAGAGAGAGAGAGAGAGAGAGAGAGAGAGGGAGAGAGAGAGAGAGAGAGAGAGAGAGAGAGAGAGGAGAGAGAGAGGGGAGAGGGAGAGAGGGGAGAGAGGGAGAGAGACAGACAGACAGAGAGGAAGAGAGAAAGTGTAGGAGAAAGAAAGGAGGGAGAGTAAGAAAGTGGAAGGAAGGAGGAGAAAGAGAGAGAAAGAGGGAGAGGGAGTAAGAAAGTGGAAGGAGGGAGAGAATAAGAGAAATAGAGTAAGAGAAAGGGAGAGAAAGAAAGTGGAAGGAGGGAGAGAAAGGAGGGAAAAAGAAAGAGGGAAGGAGAAAGTTTAAGAAATAGAAAGGAGAGAGAAAGTGAAATGAAGGAAGGAGAGAGAAAGAAAGAAAAGGAGAGAAATCGAGCAAAAAGAAAAAGTAAAGAATTAGCATCACTTTTATTTGTGGGAAAGGGTTAATTTTAGGATTATAAAACCCGCACACAAACGGCCTTAAAAATAAATAAATAATAATAACGAGTCAGTATAACGGTTCATAAAGTCTTGCGAGTGGGGCTGGCGGTCTCGTAAACACAGAGAGAAAGCGCTGGCCGGCTCACCTTCACAAAGACCTTGATGGGCAGAGGGATGCCTTCCTTGATGTCCTTGGTCTTCTCATTGAAATCCTTGCAGAACTGCCCGATAGGAATGCCCCTCTGCAGCGAGAGAGAGAGAGGAGACGCTGTGATCACATCAAACAGGAACCTGGCTCCGCTGCAGCACCGCTATCGGCCACAGGGGGGCGCTGGTGCGCGGTGAACCCAGGATTCCCCTGCCCTCCCTACCCGGGCGGAGCTCGGCCGATTGTGCGCCCCGCCCCCTAGGAACCCCTGGTCACGGTCGGCTAGTGACATAGCCTGGATTCGAACCTGTGATCTCCAGGCTATAGGGAGCATCCTGCACTCCACGAAGATGCCTTTACTGGATGTGCCACTCAGGAGCCAGACAGACAGACAGATAGAGTGAGAGCAAGAGACACACACACACACACACACACAGACACAGACACACACACACACAGACAGACAGACACACACAGACAGACAGAGAGACAGAGCGAGCGAGCGAGATACACACACAGAGACAGACATGCAGAGAGAGAGAGACAGACAGGCAGGCAGGGAGAGACAGACAGACAGAAAGACAGAGAGACGGGGAAAGGGGTAGACAGAGAGAGCAGAGGGAAATAGGGGGAGAAAGAGGGAGAGAGAGAAGGGGAGACAGGGGAAGAGAGAGAGAGAGGAGAGGGAGAGAGGGGGTGATAGAGAAAAGAGAGGGATAGAGACAGAGAGTGGAGAGGGAGAGACAGAGAGGAGAGGGGGAGACAGAGAGGAGAGGGACAGAGGGGGAGAGAGGAGGAGAGAGGGAAGGAGAAGAGGGAGATGAGAGGAGAGGAGAGAGAGAGAGAGAGACGCAGGGAAGAGGAGAGGAGAGAGGGAGATTTAAATGGTTTTTATTTTTCTTATTAGTGAAATCAGTTATAAAATTTCCATTCATTAACGACACCCAGAGGAACACGCTGAACATTTCCGGGCCGATCTGCGGAAAATCAAGGAATCAGGACACACACACAAAAAAAAAAATCTCATTAAAACGAACACTTCCCTCCCAAGAGCCCAAGCATTCAGGAGAAAAAAATAAATCCTTACGAAATACAAAAGCTATTACACTGTGCTTTATCTAAACACGGGCTGTCAGGCAACTGAGAGCAGGCTGCATGTAGTGCAGTGAGCCGCGTGTGTGTGTGTGTGTGTGAGCGATTACTCTAGCAGTAATGCTTATCTCCGCTCAGCCAGACTTTCAGATTAACACCCCTAATAGCTCCCCCTCCCTTGTAAGAGACGATAAAGACATGTACTCATGTAACTCAAAAGACTAAGGGATTCTGGTAGTCAAAACTACATATAGTCCGATTTGGAAGTAAAAACCCAACTGTATAAATGGGGAATTGTATGTAAAAATAATGTGATATCTTGTAACAATTGTAAGTCGCCCTGGATAAGGGCGTCTGCTAAGAAATAAATAATAATAATAATAATAATAATAATAATAATAATAATAATAATAATAATAGAGGGTAGTTAGCGGTTGGTTGCACCTGAATGGAGTTACAGCCGAATAACTCCTTTCTATGGATAATTAGTAAGGTGACAGAACAGACTGCAGTCAGGTAGGCTCAGAGCTTCTCGAGTATGAAAGCAGGTATAGAGGCGACAGACAGAGAAGCTCCCAATGCCTCCAGATCATCGGGGAGTCAGGCTCCCATCAGTCAGGGTTTTGACGTCTTTGTAAACTTCGTAGTTGAACAAGCTTCTCAAAAAGTCGCAGAATAACGATTCACTAAAAAAAACAAAAAAAGCAGCGAGTTAAAGCGAGCTACTGAATAATTAATCCCCCCCCACCATCTGTATCGGACTAAATTAATTACCTCCGCCTCAATTACTTATTTATAACGGATCTTGAGCTTTCATATCCCCGAGAGCGGTTTCGTATTTTCAAGGGAAATGGCTGTCGCACAAAATGTAGTTTTTCAGATATTCCCCCGCCTCGCACAGGGAAGCATTGTAAAGCACAGAGAGGTCTGGTAAAGCATAGGGAAGCATTGTAAAGCACAGAGAGGTCTGGTAAAGCATAGGGAAGCATTGTAAAGCACAGAGAGGTCTGGTAAAGCATAGGGAAGCATTGTAAAGCACAGAGAGGTCTGGTAAAGCATAGGGAAGCATTGTAAAGCACAGAGAGGTCTGGTAAAGCATAGGGAAGCATTGTAAAGCACAGAGAGGTCTGGTAAAGCATAGGGAAGCATTGTAAAGCACAGAGAGGTCTGGTAAAGCATAGGGAAGCATTGTAAAGCACAGAGAGGTCTGGTAAAGCATAGGGAAGCATTGTAAAGCACAGAGAGGTCTGGTAAAGCATAGGGAAGCATTGTAAAGCACAGAGAGGTCTGGTAAAGCATAGGGAAGCATTGTAAAGCACAGAGAGGTCTGGTAAAGCATAGGCAAGCATTGTAAAGCACAGAGAGGTCTGGTAAAGCATAGGGAAGCATTGTAAAGCACAGAGAGGTCTGGTAAAGCATAGGGAAGCATTGTAAAGCACAGAGGTGTGGTAAAGCATAGGGGAGCATTGTAAAGCACAGAGAGGTGTGGTAAAGCATAGGGAAGCATTGTAAAGCACAGAGAGGTCTGGTAAAGCATAGGGAAGCATTGTAAAACAGAGAGGTCTGGTAAAGTATAGGGAAGCATTGTAAAGCACAGAGAGGTCTGGTAAAGCATAGGGAAGCATTGTAAAGCACAGAGAGGTGTGGCACTTTGTAATTAAGAGATATGGAAAGCACATTAAGATACAAACCACAGTAAGCTATGGTTACTGCACTGTATAACCATATGAAAAGCTTGGGGGAGGAGGAGGGCACTGCAAGATGACCGTGGAGTTTTCTTCCAAGGGCGTTTGAAAATGCAAAGCAAGAAAAAATAAATAAATAAATAAATAAATCAAGCGTCCAGCGCTGTTCTTTCTGTAAGATTTAGCGGCGATCCGCGATGCCGAAGATAACAGAACGTTGTGTTAACTCAGAGAGACATCTTCTCCCTCACTGCACGAGGGGGAGCAGGCTAATGGGAAATTGATGGGGCTGTTGAGGGGGGGTGGATGAGGAGGAGAGCAACCGTGGCATTTAGTAAAACTCGAAAAGAAAAAGCATGAATTCTTCACCCTGCTGTACAGCACAGTCCAGGACTTGCTCAGGGTCACACAGTGAGTCAGTGGCTGAGGTGGGATTTGAACCGGGGACCTCCTGGTTACAAGCCCTTTTCTTTAACCACTGGACCACACAGCCTCTGTATTTAAAGTATTATGGATTTTCTTGTTGTTACTCTTGTAAAGCGCTTTGTGATAGTGGTCCACTATGAAAGGCGCTATATAAAATAAAGATTGACTGATTGATTGATTCTCAACCCCAGTCCTGGGGTCTCCGCTGGTTTTTGTTCCAACTGAGCTCTCCGTTACTTAACTGAGCTTATAAAATGTGCTTAATTAGACCTTCTTAATTGTTTTTCAGCCCTTGAAACAGTTGGGAGATTTCAAGTCAACATTTTATAATGAACTTTAAAAAAAAAAGCCTGTTAGCGGTTAGAGAAAGGGGGGGGTCTCGATACCAGGAGGTTCAAATCCCGGCTCAGCCACTGACTCCCTGTGTGTGTGTGTGTGTGTGTGTGTGTGTGTGTGTGTGTGTGTGTGTGTGTGTGTGTGTGTGACCCTGAGCAAGTCACTTCACCTCCTTGTGCTCCGTCCTTCGGATGAGACGTCAAACAAACGAGCTCCTATTGGAAGTGACTCTGCAGCAGCAGCAGCAGTTGTTGATGAAGCAGAGTTCACCCTCCTAGTCTCTGCAAGTCGCTTTGGATAAAAGCCTCCGCTGAATGACTCATTTAATAATAATAAACTGAAGATGGTAGGAGAGCTTTTTAAAGTTTAATGAGGCTCACGCTACCTCCCTACCCCAAACCCTGCAGTGTTTGACAAGGTATTAAGCATGTATGAAGAGCACAGATGTGGGAGGAGATGGGATTCACACTGAAATTCAACGGACCGGCACAGAGTCTACGGGGAGCTCTGTTTAAGAAGCGAGGACTTGGGCTTGACCTGCGCAAATCTCTCCCCAAAGACAGCATCTGAGTCCTTAAGAGACGGGCAACTGATAAGGGCTGCGATAAAATAAACCTATCTGAAGAGAGCTTCCCTGGGATAGTATTATTATTATTATTATTATTATTATTATTATTATTATTATTACATACAAAATTCCTTAGACCCACAGCAGGGCTGGGAATGAGACTCCCGCTGCACAGCAGTCCTGGTTTCACTGGGAGTTTAATAATCAGACACACCCTGAGCTTGTTAGCTAGACACACTGGGGGCTGATCAAGCTGGTAGCAGTAAAACCTGGACTGGATCACAATGCTGTGCAATAGGAGTCTGATTCCAATAATAATAATAATAATAATAATAATAATAATAATAATAATAATAATAATAATATCCTGCTGGGAATTTTACATCTATATCTTTTAATAATATCGTTAGCACATCACCGTTCTAGCGAGCCCGGTTCTCCTGCCCACACGCTGTGCCACCTGGCTCCCCTGGGCCCGGTCTCTCGAAGCTCTGATGGGGTTTTTTTTGTTTTTGTTTTTTTATAGGAGATGAGCCACCTGTCACATGAACTGCTGGGCTAGTTATCTGCTCTGAGCGCTGAACAGACAAAGGAAACACGCCGAGTGAGAGAGACACACACACACACACAAAGGGGGGGGTGTCTCTGTCTGTGTGACTCCTTCCGTCCCTCTCTCTGTCCATCTCCCTGTCTCTTTCCATCCCTCTCCCTTTAGATTGGATTTCCATTATTATTAATTATTATTATTATTATTATTATTAATAATAATCCTTGCGGTTTGATGTCTTTGCTCAGCAGGATTCCCGCACTGATCCAGCACACCTGTGTAAATCA
Organism: Acipenser oxyrinchus oxyrinchus; assembly: GCA_030684275.1. Lineage (NCBI taxonomy): Eukaryota > Metazoa > Chordata > Actinopteri > Acipenseriformes > Acipenseridae > Acipenser > Acipenser oxyrinchus. Next base: position 10,864,805 of record CM060279.1, on the reverse strand, counting down.
CAGATCCGATTCCAGTCTCTGGGAAGAATCCTAAACTGCGGCTGTACTCCCACGAGGTTTACGGATTGCATGCCACGCTGCAGAGCCCCCCCCCCCGGCAGCTGCGCTCAGGATGCAAAGCCAGTCTCAGCTGCCGAGGAGATTGAAACGGGCGTCTCTTTGACATTTGGAGGTATTTGCACGTGAAAAACAAAAATCGCACGAGACGTGACGGGTTTCTGAATGTCTGACTGCCACCAGGGAGGATAATAAGACCCTAGGGTTTTATTATCAACCGATTCAGAAACAAATACATTCTTTACTCTCATTCTTTACACAAATAAAAGTGATGCTAATTCTTTACTTTTTCTTTTTGCTCGATTTCTCTCCTTTCTTTTTCTTTCTTTCTCTCTCCTTCCTTCATTTCACTTTCTCTCTTTCTCCTTCCCTCTTTCTTTTTCCCTCCTTTCTCTCTCCCTCCTTCCACTTTCTTTCTCTCCTTTCTTTCTCTCCCTTTCTCTTACTCTATTTCTCTTATTCTCTCCCTCCTTCCACTTTCTTACTCCCTCTCCCTCTTTCTCTCTGTTTCTCCTCCTTCCTTCCACTTTCTTACTCTCCCTCCTTTCTTTCTCCTACACTTTCTCTCTCTTCCTCTCTGTCTGTCTGTCTCTCTCTCTCCCTCCTCTCTCTCTCTCTCTCTCTCTCTCTCTCTCTCTCTCTCTCTCTCTCTCTCTCTCTCTCTCTCTCTCTCTCTCTCTCTCTCGATTTCCTGGTGCTCAGGTGTGTCTGATTATTAAACTCCTAGTGAAACCAGGACTGGATCACACTGCTGCAATGGGAGTCAATATATAATGAGTTAGTCATTTAGCAGATATTTGGGGGAGACTAGGAGGGTGAACTCTGCTTCATCAACAACTGCTGCTGCAGAGTCACTTCCAATAGGAGCTCGTTTGTTTGATGTCTCATCCGAAGGACGGAGCACAAGGAGGTGAAGTGACTTGCTCAGGGTCACACACACACACACACACACGCACGCACGCACGCACGCACGCACACACACACACACACACACACACACACACACACACACACAGGGAGTCAGTGGCTGAGGCCGGGTTTTGAACCTCCTGGTATCGAGACCCCCTTTTCTTTAACCGCTGGATCACCCAGCCTCCACTGTTGGTAAACCTATACAGACGCATGTAAAACTATCACTACACCTAGCGACAGTGTCTCTACAGGACTGAGCACAAAAGATCACAGACGCATTGTAAATCACGACCGGCTTTTCAGTGGTTTATATAAACAGGACGGGTGTGATTAATTGCATAGCGACATGGGACGCGGGGCGGGCGATACTGAATGTATCACGCAACACTCAGCTCTCTCTCTCTCTAATGAAGGACATGTTTCACTGTAGAATACTTTTTTTTTTAAAACAAGCATTCACGTTTGGATTTTATAAAACTTTTTTTTTTTTTTTTTTTAAACCTCTTAAGTGCCATTGTCCTCATTTGAAGGGCAGGCTACTTTTTGTAAGTCAGTCGGTCAGTATCGACGTGCGGTATTAGAAACACCGTTCTCGATGGATTAGTGTATTTTCAAAGTCGATAAAACCGCAAGTGGACGTAGATAATGATTAAAAAAAATGGTTAGCCCTATGACGCAATAAAGTACTGCCAGCGCTTTTATATATATATATATATATATATATATATATATATATATATATATATATATATATATATATATATATATATATATATATATATATAATTGCTGTTCTACAGCGTGAAAACTATTCAGCTGAAGCGCGGTCTCGCCTCCTTTTCTGCGTCCACAGAACTATAAGTGGATTAAACGAGCTGAAACATTTCATACTGGCGACAGAAGATAAGCAAATCTGCTTTAAATTTTGAGAGAGAGAGAGAGAGAGAGAGAGAGAGAGAGAGGCTGGAGAGGGGAGTCTTGGAGCACAAACCCTTTCTGAAATGGCCGGATTTTAACGGCTTGTTGGATCAAGCACGCTTTTCTTTGAAGATGAAAAACGACGAGGATGGGCATTCGCGTGGTTATGAAAATCACATTTAAAACAGCTTCCCTTTGTGGCGATCAATCGATAAAGGCAGCAGGACACGAATCCGGACCGCTGCCACACTGACCGACATACCGGCGCGGGAGTCGAGAGTCCGCATTCATTTTAGCAAGAACACACGTGAACACAAAACACGTGGGTAATACTTCTTAAATCTACTTTATTGTTTTAATTTATTTTTATTAATAGACGCGTTTCCAATTCTCACTACTGTGTGTATAGATAGATAGATAGATAGATAGAGAGAGAGAGAGAGAGAGAGAGAGAGATAGAGAGAGAGATAGATAGATAGATAGATAGATAGATAGATAGATAGATAGATAGATATTTGTAAGGTTATTTTAAATACTCCATTGTATTTTCCTAACACCTGAGCAAACGACTACAGAGTTAACTCATTTCCTCTACTCCTGGGTTCAAAAAAACACACAAAAAAACTGGTGAATTATTTATTTCTATATATTTGTGCACGTTTTATTTATGCGTTTAATGTGTGTGTGTGTGTGTCCTATCTACTTAAAATGTGTGCTTTTTTTTGTTATGTTTATACGTTTCACTGCACGCGATTCTGAAGGCACTGGATCAATAACCATTAAGATCACTCTGAACCGTATAGTTTGGGATAATTTCACCGCGAGTCGACCGGCAGCCGTTGTTTCCCCCAAAACGCATTGGGACTTCCTGGTTTCGGTCTTTCAAACGGAGCCCCTCGGGTATGGCGCATGAAACCGCAGTTCGTTTTGAAAAAAATGTCTGGAAAATTGACAAATGGATCCGAGAAAGGAGACGGTAGGCTATAAGGTGTTTTTATTTTTCCCCCCCCCCCCGCAGCCAGCCCCCCACAAAGAGAAGATCCCTCTTTTGGTTATCAGCACCGGTTAGAATGATCCATATCTTGAATTTTATTTTTATGAATATAGCGTGAAAGCAATATCTAGCCCACCAGCCCGCATTTTATGAGATTTAATATTACAATACGTTTGCAGAATTTTGCAGAAATCGTCTGCACTCTTATGAATATTATTATTTAGCCCAATCTCGCCTCTCGCGCAGACGGTCGTAGATTCTTAACAGGAATTCGGAAAGTTTTCACAACCGCCCAGTAATCTGGCAATCGATACTTTATTTGTATTGACTATATTTCTATTTTTTTTTACAGGGAGAAGAAATTGGTCTGTGAAGATTGGGTGGTTGGTCTGTTTCGTGGTGGCGTCCTGTTTTATTTAAGGTAAATTACACAGGCCGGTGTTATAATGCGCCCCTTGGCACGCCGGGCGCAGTGATGAAGATCTAATGAACTCTGAAGTCGTATTATTTTATTTTCCCCTCAAGGCGCCCTTCACTACAAAGCCCATTCATCAGGGTTGAGCGCAGCCTGCCTCAGCTGGCTAGTGCAATTCACCCGGCGCTCCTAAAGAAAGATTTATGCTTATAATTACTTTTTGAATACGAGGAGGCAATTAAACCTCAGAAGAAAGCGAAACGCGAGGATGTTTTTCAAAGCGTGGGGGCCTTGCTGTCACCTTTAGGATTTCGGGAGATCTGTTGACCGTTTATTGTATTTTAATTTATTTAAATGTTTTAATTTTTTATTTTCCCTTATTTGAATTTGCTCTTATTTAAATCACAGACTTTATTGCATTTCATAACAGCTCTTATCTGCAATGTGATATTCTATAATAAAACTGTAAGTCTCCCTGGATAAGGGCGTCTGCTAATTAATAATAATAATAATAATAATAATAATAATAATAATAATAATAATAATAATAATGTGTACAAAAAATGATAATATTAATAAGAATCCGAAGAAAACCAATAGTTTTCTGCCTTTTGCATTAAGGCCGGACTGGGAAAGAACCGTCAGCGTCCGTCTTAAAATTCGGGGGGGGGGGCACCGTGGTCATGGAAACGAGGCATACTTCAAACCGGCATTGCCAGTTACCGGAGCGGCCCGGTTGGCGCTGAGTTACAAGCTGTCGTCATGCCAGATAATTGATAGATCTAGCTCTCTGTGCCTCAAGATAGCTCGGAGCTAAAGTCATTCCCACACGCGTGAATGGCATCAATAACACACTGATAAGTCAAGTTTACTCAAAACAAACTCCTTGCTTTAATATAATTAAGTTTAGCTACTAGTTTTTTTGTTTGTTAAGACAACTGTTTCTGGGGCTGACCTAAACTCATAACATGTATATTCATGTGACTTATTCCATTGGGAGTTAGATGTACTTTTTTAATAGTTAGTTTTGAACATTTTTTTTTTATATTTAAAACAACGAAAAGTTTGCTGAGGCAACAGAATGTGCGAATCAACAAGCTATTTCAGGAGCTGCCAGTGAAACGCTTCTGCTTGCGCGCTTATGGCAGCATTTACAAGAGCTGGAAGCAGGCAGGTGCAGAGATGGAGACAGAGGGAGTGACGTCACATCCGCAGACTGACCCCCCCGAACAAGGGGGGGCCAGGGGGGTAGTGCGGGGTTTATGAGGAACACATGTGAGGGAGCAGGCGGGGGCACAAGAGACAAGCAAACACAACACACGTGTGCAACCACACACGCACGCACACGCACGCACGCACGCACGCACCCACACAAAACAACAACACAATTCATAAATTGTACCGCAAGGGCTGATGGGAATCCAGTCCCCTGATTCTAGTTAAACCATTGACGTTTGAACAACTAAATTACATTTGAATGTTCAGCTCACTTCAAATGGATGAGGGTTGTGAATAAAATTTGCATTTAAGTTACTGTAACTCGATTTCATTTATTTAGAATGAATTTGGGGTTCACAGTGTTTATATTATATTAGGCAGACACACGCAGGGAGACTATAAAGCAGATTGATTTTCTGGTGCTATTGGGTAAGGAGGGCTGTGCGGGGGACAAAACACAAAGGGTCCCGCGTTGAAAGATGCCTTTAGAAATTCAATATAAAACACGGCTGTAAATTAGAATTAAAATAAAATAAACAGCGCTATACCGGTATGACGGGGAAGTTGATGACGTACAGATTGGAACGTAATTTTAATTTTTTTTTTTTTTAAAACTATACAAATGTTCAAAGCGTATCGTTTTGAAACTGATCAAAATCTCTCCAGACTCTTCTGTCTTTAATGAAGACGTTTATTATTATTATTATTATTATTATTATTATTATTATTATTATTATTATTATTTGTTTATTTTTTTAAACACCGCAGGAAGAAAACTAATCCTCCTTAAAAAAAGGAGACTACAGCATCTCTAAACGAACTTGGAAATAATGAATAATTTAAATCTGGAGCCTGATCGACTGGAGGCTTAAAAACGCGTCGCTCATGAATTTCATCACCCGAATAGACCTACGAGACCCAGGTGGCTGATAGCGAGCGCGGCGGAGCGTGCAAGACGGAGACAAGGAGGTGTGCTCTGCATTTCACTGACCCCCCCCCCAGTGAACCAAGCGTAGCTCGCATCGATCGTCTGAAAAAAAAAAAAAAACACGATCTGGAGAGATTAACAAAAAGAGAACAGGCTGCTTCTTTTACAAATGCTCCCGTTTCTATTATTATTATTATATATTTCTTAGCAGACGCCCTTATCCAGGGCGACTTACAATTGTTACAAGATATCACATTATTTTTTACATACAATTCCCCATTTATACAGTTGGGTTTTTACTGGAGCAATCTAGGTAAAGTACCTTGCTCAAGGGTACAGCAGCAGTGCCCCCCCACCTGGGATTGAACCCACGACCCTCCGGTCAAGAGTCCAGAGCCCTAACCACTACTCCACACTGATTATATTATTATTATTATTATTTGTTTATTTAGCAGACGCCTTTATCCAGGGCGACTTACAGAGACTAGGGTGTGTGAACTATGCATCAGCTGCAGAGTCACTTACAACTACGCCTCACCCGAAAGACGGAGCACAAGGAGGTGAAGTGACTTGCTCAGGATCACACAATGAGTCAGTGGCTGAGGTGGGATTTGAACCGGGGACCTCCTGGTTACAAGCCCTTTTCTTTAACCACTGGACCACACAGCCTCTGTATTTAAAGTATTATGGATTTTTTTGTTGTTACTCTTGTAAAGCGCTTTGTGATGGTGGTCCGCTATGAAAGGCGCTATATAAAATAAAGATTGATTGATTGATTGATTTTCAACCCCAGTCCTGGGGTCTCCGCTGTATATATAGACACACACACACACACACACACACACACACACACACTGACACACACACACTGACACACACACACACACACACACACACACACACACACACGCTGGGCAAAAAAAGCCGATCGAAATCTCCTACAGTTTCTAATCTTTAAAATGTAGCCGTTTTTTTTTTTTTTAGAAATTCACTCTCAGGGTTTAAAAAAAACAAACAAACAAACAAACAAAGATTCTCTGAGAATGAGAAGGAGGCTCTCTAAATAACGCTGCTCTCTGTCTCCCCCTACAGGACGGCGTGGGCGGCACAGCATGACCCCTCCCCCTCCTGCCAATAAACCCCACGCCTGCATGTCCGCCATGGTGATAATCTCCACCATGGCTGCCATGGACGTCTACCTGGTGGAGCAGAACCTGGGCCCCCAAAAAATCGGGGTGTGCATCACGGTGCTGGTGGGAGACCTGTGCTTCCTCATCGCGCTCCGCTACGTGGCTGTGTGGGTGGGGGCGGAAGTGGAGACCCCCCGGCGCGGCTATGCCATGGTCCTGTGGTTCCTCTACGTCTTCGTGCTGGAGATCAAACTCTACTTCATTTACATGAACTACAAGTCCGAGAAGCGAGTGCCGGACCCCCTGGCCAGGAAGACCCTGACCCTGCTGCTCTCCGTGGGGGTCCCCTCCCTCTTCGTCACCCTGGCGGCCGTCGACCGCATGGAGCACGTCCGGATCTTCCGGAAGAAGGAGAGCCTCCGGAACCGGATCTTCTGGGTGGTGGTGGACCTGTTAGATGTCCTGGATATTCAGGCCAACCTCTGGGAGCCCCTGAAGAAAGGGCTCCCCCTGTGGGTGGAAGGCGTGACTTTCTTCTACTGCTACGCTCTCCTGCTGGTCCTGCCCTGCGTCTCCTTGAGCGAGATCGGCACGCAAGGGGGCACCCGAAAGACGGTGGTCTACCCGGTCCTGAGCCTGGCGGTGGTCAACGTCGCCACTCTCTTCATCCGGGGAGGGAACCTGCTGTGGTATCAGGACCCGCGCGTCTCCACGGTGTTTCTGGGCAAGAACGCGCTGGCCGTGGCGGTCAAGACCTGCGCGGTGTTGCAGTATCGGAGGCAGCTGTCGGACGCTGGCCGGGGGGCCGATCGGAACGCTCCGAGACTCGACGACGCCCCCCCCGCCTCGTCCCGCAATCACACCCCCGCTCGCACGCGCGCGGGCTCCCAACACACCGATTCGTTAGCCCCCTCTTTCATATCCAGGGAACTGTAGCCCGCCCTCTCCTCTCCTCTCCTCTCCTCTCCTCTCCTCTCCACTCCTCCCTCACCTCCTCCTCTCCCCCCCCTCACTCCTCCTCTTCCCCCTCTCACTCCCTCTCTCCCTCCACACACAGACCCCCCCCTCTCCTCAAATCAACACCAATCCGAAGCGATGGAAGGATTTTGTTTGCAAACTTAAAAACACATTTCCCCCCCCCCACTGTGGTCTGGACTCATGAACCACGATGGATTTGGCTTCGCGTTTGAAATGTTTAGCGGAGCCGAGGGTGGGGGTGGGGGCGAGGACAGAGTTGGGGTTTTTAACGCTGGGGAAGGGGTGTGCAAATTTTCTAGAAGCTAGCAACTCTGCAGAACTTGATTGGACTTTGTATTACATTTCCAGTTAGGTTCTGACTTTATAAAATTATATATATATATATATATATATATATATATATATATATATATATATATATATATATAAAATGAAGGTTGTTTTTTCCTTTTGAAATATAGATCACTGTACCCAAACATTAGAGATTAGTAATTGAGATTTCTGATTCCGCTAGTTATACACTGGAATACTGTGTGGGGTTTCTCATTTATTATGGTCTGTATTTGTTTCTAACTGTACAACATTCAATAAAAACATCCACACGACTGTTCTAGTGGTTTGTACTTCAGTCCGTTCCCTACGTTGTCTTTTAAACGCAGGCCAGGTTTGAAATTCACCTTGTCCACAAACGTATGCAGAGAACGCCAAGTGTCCAGCACACTCAGAAGCTAGTCTCTCTCTCTCTCCGCAGCGAGATCCATGCTAATTCAAATTAGATTTCTGTGTGCGTTACGATGTTGTCAGTGTTCGTTTATTTTCTCCACCCTCCCCCCTCTCTCTCTCTCTCTCTCTCTCTCTCTCCTCTCTTCTCCTCTCAAGACCAGACAGTAACAAGACATTACTGTCAAGAACTGTACAAATAATGAACAGGAATGCCCTCAGGGTCAGGTTTGTTGTGTGTGTGTGTGTGCGCGCGCGTGCGTCCGTCTCTGTGTCTGTCTCTGTGTGTGAGTGTCTGTCTGTGTCTCTGTCTCTGTGTGTGTACGTGCATCTGTCTGTCTGGGTCTGTCTGTCTGTCTGTGTCTCTGCCTGTGTGTGTGTGTGTGTGTGTGCACGTGCATCCATCTCTGTGTCTGTGTGCGTGTGCGCGAGCATGTGCGTGTGTCTCTGTGTGTCTATCTGTCTGTCTGTCTGTGTGTGTGCGTGCATCTGTCTGTCTGTCTGTCTGGGTCTGTCTGTCTGTCTGTCTGTCTGTCTGTGTCTCTGTCTGTCTGTCTTTTAAATCGGACACAGCAGCGAGAGGCAGAAAGAAATCCTGACGCAACAAAAACCAAAACGTAAAAGAATTACACTGGGATGCGCAGCAGGGTGCAGCATTAACAGCAGGGTGCAGCATTAACAGCATGGGTGGATTATCCTTCCGTCTCCAACTCCATGCTAGAAATTTTAACGAGCAAGAGAGGGAGGCTGCGACCCGCGGTCCTACCTGCCCCAGAACGGGTCCCAGCGGGGGTCCGGGGGCAGCCTGCCCGGCACGCACGATCGCTCGGATCACGTTCCCCACGTCAGCCTTCCTCACCGACTTGGCAGCCTTCGAGATCTTCGACATCACAGCAAACCTGCAAACGAGGGACAGGAATAAAGACTCCTATTGCACAGCAGTGTGATCCAGTCCAGGTTTTACTGCTACCAGCTTGATCAGCCCCCAGTGTGTCTAGCTAACAAGCTCAGGTGTGTCTGATTATTAAACTCCCAGTGAAACCAGGAATGGATCACACTGCTGTGGATTCTAGTAGTGTTGATTTGAACGTGACGAGGTCTGGCAGCTCCACCTTGTGGGCACTTAATGGAACTGCAGACAGTTAAACACTATTGAAGCTCCAAGCTTGTATCAAATGGCCAATGCATATTCTGTGCCTAATATTTGTGATTGCTGCACCCAGTCCTGGGGTTCAGAGCTCCCCTCAATGAAGTCTAGTATTATTATTATTATTATTAATATTGAAATGATCAGGAGCCAGGAGTTTGAGCAGGGTTAGAAACTCACACTAGCCCTGCTGCTGCTGCTGCACCCAGTCCTGGGGTTCAGAGCTCCCCTCAATGAAGTCTAGTATTATTATTATTAATATTGAAATGATCAGGAGCCAGGAGTTTGAGCAGGGTTACAAACTCACACTAGCCCTGCTGCTGCTGCTGCTGCACCCAGTCCTGGGGTTCAGAGCCCCCTCAATGAAGTCTAGTATTATTATTATTAATATTGAAATGATCAGGAGCCAGGAGTTTGAGCAGGGTTAAAAACTCACACTAGCCCTGCTGCTGCTGCTGCTGCACCCAGTCCTGGGGTTCAGAGCTCCCCTCAATGAAGTCTAGTATTATTATTATTAATATTGAAATGATCAGGAGCCAGGAGTTTGAGCAGGGTTACAAACTCACACTAGCCCTGCTGCTGCTGCTGCTGCTGCTGCAGGTTTACTAACAGGAGCTGTTCATGCAACTATAAGAGAGCAACAGTATTTAGCATCAAACTCCTGGCTCCTGATCATTGCAATAATAATAATAATAATAATAATAATAATAATAATAATAATAATAATAATAATACAGAATATATAATTGCAGGGCTAGTGGGAGTTACAAGCCACGGAACTCGTATGAAGACAATGCAATTCAATTTTAAATTACAAACAAGGGTTTCAAAGTCAGCAACGCGTCATAATTGTAACAGAATTATCCACGCATTACCGGTGAAGTTAAACTAACGACGTTTAGTACAAAAATCACGCCAAACCGTACCGTTCTATAACCCGCAATTCAAACTAACTCTTTCATTTTATAACTCACTCAGTCCAGCAGAAACACTCGCACACAGAACCGCTTCCAAAGAACCGAGGTGATGATCCTTCACGCCGCAGCTATCACTGAGGGGCGCAGACATGCTGGGTTAAAGTTTACAAGGCGGGACATCCGGCAGCATGATTTTTTTTTTAAGCTGTAGTTTCTTGCCATATTATGGAAGCCCATTTGTGCCCTTTCGACTGTCTTGAGTTAGGATCTCGTTATTTCGACTTACTATCTCGTTAATTCGACAGTTCTTATTTTTAGACCCGTATAGAAGACATAATGTAGATAAAATAAGCTAAACATTTATTTAAAAGATAAAACTCAGTCGCAACAAACAAATAAAGGATACCTGTGCCCTTACGCACGCACGCACACACACACACACACACACACACACATATATATATATATATATATATATATATATATATATATATATATATATATATATATATATATATATGCATTCAAATGGATGCATTTCTGTTTCAAAACCTGATTCTGGACCAAACCATTCAATATACGAGAAGGGGGAGCGGTGGAGTGTTACGCATAGGATTAATAATAATAATAATAATAATAATAATAATAATAATAATAATAATAATAATAATAATAATAATTATTATGTTTATTTATCTTTAATATAAATAGCTGTAAGTCTAGTTGCTTAACACATTAATACCGCAACACCTGATTGTCTGAATTTGTAACCAATTGGTACACTTGTTAACCTTTTCAAATATCCTAACTGCTAATGATAAACTGCGGTTCTGTTGAGTTTATGAGGGGTAAGCGGCGTGGTAGGGTTGAGGGGGGAGGGGAGGGGAGGAGAGGTGGAGGGGAGATTGTTTACTATAAACAATTTCGCATTGTTCGTTGAATGTCTAAAATGTGTTTTTTTTTTCAAACCCAGCGATGGGAATCAGACTCCTATTGCACAGCAGCGTGATCCAGTCCAGGTTTTACTGCTACCAGCTTGATCAGCCCCCCAGTGTGTCTAGCTAACAAACCCAGCTGTATAAATGGGGAATTGTATGTAAAAAATAATGTGATATCTTGTAACAATTGTAAGTCGCCCTGGATAAGGGCGTCTGCTAAGAAATAAATAATAATAATGTTATTTACTTCTGAGCCGAGCTGACCCGACCAAAGACTTGGTACAGCACAGATATACAGCGAAGTAATTTCCTTAACCAAATGAGGTTTTATTTCCCGAGCATAGTGCGAGACAAAGCGCAATTGTGTTGCTGCTTCGCTTTACCCACGTCAGTAAAACCCCAGATAACATTTAAGAGTTTTGCTCAATTCTCGCAGACAGCATAGCGGGATACCCACGCATCACACGACCGAACAACAGCACTGGTGATTGTAAACGGCTGATGTGTATACCATGCGTGCAGCTTCGTTTTCAGAGTTTATTAAAGCTGGGATGATTCCGAGCTTATATTAAAACACAGCGGGGAGGGGGAATCACACGTTTGCAGATTCAATGATTTCTCACTTCTATCATCATTTAAATGCAAGGGGTTGTAAAATGCAAAGGCACTAAGGCTGATTAAACAATAAGCGCTTGTGCCATTTTAACTGGAACAATGCGTGCACTGTCCCACACAAGGCGCGTGTGTATGAGACAAAAAAGAGAGAAAATAATTGTGGGTTATTATGCGTTCTGTCTGTGACAATTAAAGTTGAGTAAAAAGCACTTGGAATTGGAAATGTATTAAAAAGGAACGGATTATATATATATATATATTCAGCCTATGAAGGACTTGTAGTCCGAAACGTCCTGATAATTGATTTGTAATCAATTATTCTACCTTGTTAAGTACCTGAAATATCATATATATATATATATATATATATATATATATATATATATATATATATATATATATATATATAGGTTTTTAAAATGTACACAAAAAGTTTTAAAGAAAAACACAAAATATTTTATTTTCAGGGCGTTTCGGGCAAAAGCCCTTCTTCAGCTGTTTAAAAAGCAAACACAGTGCATAAAGTCGTTGTTATTCAAGAATTGTAATTATACAAAATTTCTGTGGATGATGTCATGATTATTAGAATAGAATGTTCATTCGCATGGTTCTAAAGTTCCCAGTTTGAAGATAAACTCTCGTTCCTTTTGCTTCCGAGCAGTATTTGGTCCATAGAACCGATTGCTCACACAGAAGACATCACAGTATATATATATATATATATATATATATATATATATATATATATATATATATATATATATATATATATATGCGCCCCAAACCCTGCAGTTTAACCAGGGTCCAGTTTAACAACAAAACACAACATACCAGTTCAAAATAATTCTTTATTTTACCACAGTATCAATTCAGGAAAACGCGACAAGCAAACCAACATTTTATTACAGTGTGTCGCAGATAAGGCACAAAAAAAACCAAAACACTAATACATTGAAGGAATGCCTTTCGTTTTAATAGCAGCACAATCACATGTTTTACAATCTTACAACGGAATTGAATTCAGCTGCTGAATAGTACTACTTTAACGTCTTATACATTGGATTGAGTTTTATTTTTTAATTTTTTTTTTACCTGTTTATGAAAAGCGGTCTAAATCCTCCCTGTACTTTCAGTCAGAAAAAAGGTGCAGTTTTTCAGACAGCCTGCCATTCTCGTTTTTAAAAACAAGCCGGTACTACACTTGGTTAAAGAAATACCTCCGTTTGCTTGCCTTGCTCTCCAGGAAGTCGAATCATGCTAGGTTTTTAAAAACGAGTGCAGTATTAGCGAACATGGTTGATTGAGACATGGTGGGACAAGGGTTCAAAACTCTTTCCTCAGCGCCAATTACTGATATTAAAATGATGAGAAAAAGGCTGGCGAACACTACCTGCCAGACACGAGGAGCTTACCAGACCGCTTCACAAAACAGGTAACCTTTACAGAAGCAATATCGCATCAACAGAACTTCAAAAATCAAAGACTTGTTTTTTAAACAGATTTAAACATAAATTAAACATTACCAAACAGTCCAAACTTTTTAATTGCAATAGCAATGCAGAGGAAGACAAAAAAACACCACATTTAATAAATATAATACTATATAGCCAATATTATTGCACGCTCACCCCAGCTGATGTGCTTGAGCAATTATTACAGTTTGCAGAATATCGTTGTACTTTGACATACAGCTGTATTGTTAAATCTTATTTGAAGTTTACATGCAATCGTTGTTATCGGCTGGGGTGTCCCATCACAGTCCCGGATGACCAATTCTACTCCTGGTTGAACCCATTAAAAAAGTAGAACATAAATTAAGAGCAAAGTTATCAGAACAATATATAGTTAGAGAACATTACAAATAAACCCGGTAGATTATGCTAGTCACAAATGACCCACAAAAACACAGGAAGTAGCCTGTTCTACATAGGCGGGCAACAGCAGTCATAAAATGACCAGGAAAACTGATATAATTAAAGTACTTCAGGGTCTGGATGGAGGTTTAATTAATTAAAATAATTAAGTAATTCATTAAAACAAGTTAGAACAGGAGTTGGAACAAAAGACTGAATCATTTTCAATTTTAAACCAGCTAGCAAAAATTAACAATAATAACAATAATAATAATAATAATAATAATAATAATAATAATAATAATAATAATAATAATAATTAATAATAAATAATAAATAGATATGTTATCAGGCTTCAGCTCGTGAAAACATCTTTTAGTTTAGCTGAGCAACATGAGAGTCACACTGGTCACTAATCCGAGCAGAACGGATGCGGTGCCGAGTGAATCGGCGCGACCTCCCGGGTTTAACTCGGACTTGGAGTCGATTGGAAGACACTTCGGGACCGGAGGAAGCCAGGTACCGTTCCCTTGACAGGTAACGGAGCTGGATCCATCGAGCCGGTGTCCCTGGTCACAGGCGAAGCTGACATCCTGGTTGTGTTTGTAACTGTGTCCGAAACCGGCGACTTTTCGGCCGTTTTTCACCAGCGGGTTTTGGCAGTCTTTAACCTCTTTACACCGGGGCGGGTCGCTGTTGAACGTCCCGTCTTCGGTACAGACAGAGTCGCGGTCACCTTCCAGGTAGTATCCCGCTGAACACTCGTACGTTATAACCGTGCTATAGGTGACGGTTCGCCCCGGCAGGTATTTGATATGCCCGTTCTGGATCTCCGGGGGGTCCGGGCATTTAACGGGTTCACACTGAGGTATGCTCCCGTCCCAGCCGTTATCTCGGCAGTTTCTGACGCCGCTGCCGGATAGCTGGTATCCTTTATCGCAAACTGCGGTCACCTTTTGGCCAAACGTCACGCCTTCTCCGGGATACACGTACTGTCCGTTGAGAATCTCGCCCGGTGAGCCGCAGCTTTTGGGGACGCAAACCAGCGTCGATTCGGACCATGCCTTGTTTTTACAAGTGATTGAAGCAGCTCCTGCTTTGGTCTTTGTAAACCCGACTTGGCAAGAGTAGCGGACTACAGCTCCTTCGACGTAGTCCGGTCTGCCTTCTCCGGTTAAAACGGTGTTGGGGCGTTGAGGAGGGGGTCCGCACTGTCCCCAAACCATGACGACAAGACAAGCCAGCCCCAAGCACAGCGGCATTATAAATACAGCCTTTGATGTTGAATTCCGTGAACCAGACATTTTAAAATAGATTGTTTGTTTTTCCTTAAAAAATAATAGATTTATTTCTTCTCAGTCTCTGTAGGTTTTTATTTATTTATTTATAATTTGTTTTTTTCTATAAATTCCTTTCTTCTGTTGTTTTATTTATTTATTTTATTATTATTTTTATTATTTTTGTATTTGACAGTATCCCAAACCGAACGAAAGCCCAGAAGAGAGGAGAGAGAATTAAAAAAAAAAAAAAAAAACGACTTTCTCTGTTTCAACCTGCAGCATCAATGATGTAACTGCAGATATGACGTAATAACGAAAAAGAATACCGTATATTCATGAAAATAAGCGCAAAGTTTTTTTGGGGGGGGGGAGACGGTAATAATAAAATCAATGTATTAAGCATCGCTTACCAAGAAACTGCTTGCAGATTTATAAATGTCGTTGTGTTTGCACGCCGATAACAACATCTACACAAATAGCTGCGTAAAAAGACACAATTGAGTCTATAAAAATATGATACATGTATACAAAGTATATTAAATAAAAGATTATTTTTTAACCATTTTTATTATTTTTTTAAAAATAAATACATGTATAAATAAATCTTTTTTTTTTTTTAATGTGTTGTTTTACCTCTGTATGTCGTGGTATATGACCAATTGTAAACCAGATTACTGCAGACTAAACATTTAATGTCAAATATTCAAGACAAGGAGCAACACAATAAAGGCTTTTATTATAAACTTAAATTTGCTTCTTTCTGTAATACTTTAATATATATATATATATATATATATATATATATATATATATATATATATATATATATATATATATATATATATATATATCAAAATTGAAGCATGTTCAAAACTCGGAGAAAATAGATGACGTAGTTCGATTTAATAACACCGACCTTGACCGAAAATCGGATTTATGGGAGTTGTAGTTTTTTTTTGTTGCCTTTGCAGACAAAGGGACTCGAGTTCCCATGATGCTCTGTGGCTGGTCCGGCGTCTCTCGCGCGTGTGTGTTTGTGTTTAAGCGCCGGATACCCGAACCTGGAGCACGAGAAAACGGAACCAGCCATGGCGACCGATGGACCGCCGGGAACCGAACAGAACACGCCCGATTTGAGCAACCCAGCCGCTCTGCTCAACACCTGGAGCATCCAGGAGCTGCAGGCGAAGCTGGCCGAAATCGGAGCCCCGAACATGGGTAAGATTAATTGAGCGGGGGCCGGCGGTGGAGGCCTGGTATCTGCGTAAGGCCTCGGGCTTTAGTTCAGTGGCTGCCCGGAGATAAACTCGAGTTTAGCGGGGAACAACGGCGGGTTAAAATGGGGCAGGAGTGCAGACTCTTAAATGCAATTTTGAGAACTCCTTTAAGCGTTAAGAGCATGGGTTCATACACAGTTCTTGCGTTTTCTTTTTTTAAATTTACTTTAAAGTTGGTAGACGCGGTTTCGTAACAAATACTACTAAGCATTAATTGAACAGCTATGATTCGTGGCATGCGTGGTCCTACTTAAATTAGACCATCGCTAATTTACTTATTTTTTTGGACCATTTTTTCAGTTCCAGCGGTTTGATTTCATAGGCACGGTAGCTTGCTTGCTTGTTCGATGTACCGACTGTGTGTGTTTTCGGGTGCTGATTTGTATTTGGTTGAATTTTCAGCTTTCCTTTACATCAAGGAATCGATTGATTTTTGATCGATACACCGAACTGATCACCGAAATATGAACGCAACTAACACGCTGCCCCTGATTTCGTACGTACTTGACCATTTTCTTTCTCTTATCAGGTCCCAGGGAGGAAATGATCGATCGGCTGAAGGGCTACAGCATGCAGGTTTGTTATAATCATAACCTTCCTACCCCTCTCTTTCATAACCATTTAAAATAAAACTGTAATGATCAGTCAAGACTTTTTAGCCTTCCCACTTGACTCCGTTCCTGATAGTTTTTAAATATGAAACCTGCCAAATATTATTATTATTATTAATCATTTAGCAGATGCTTTTATCCAAAGCAACTAGGGGGGGTGAACTCTGCTTCATCAACAACTGCTGCTGCTGCTGCTGCAGAGTCACTTCCAATAGGAGCTTGTTTGTTTTACCTCTCATCTGAAGGACGGAGCACAAGGAGGTGAAGCGACTTGCTCAGGGTCACACACACACACACACACACACACACACACAGGGAGTCAGTGGCTGAGCCAGGATTTGAACCTCCTGGTATCAAGACCCCTTTTCTCTAACTGCTGGACCAGCGAGCCTCCAAGTAGATCTCTGTTCTCCCCTCCTGCTCTGCTCTGGACTCGCCTGACCTCAGCACCACGTTACTGGATCCTCAGCTGATGCGCTATCCTTGCACTATCGCACTGCTTACATGTCACTGCAGATACAACTCGCTCTGATCCTAACTTGTTGCATCCTGGTTCATATTGGATTCTAGTAGTGTTATTATTATACACAGCATCCTAGTTCATATTGTATTCTAGTAGTGTTATTATTATACATAGCATCCTAGTTCATATTGGATTCTAGTAGTGTTATTATTATACACAGCATCCTAGTTCATATTGGATTCTAGTAGTGTTATTATTATACATAGCATCCTAGTTCATATTGTATTCTAGTAGTGTTATTATTATACATAGCATCCTAGTTCATATTGGATTCTAGTAGTGTTATTATTATACACAGCATCCTAGTTCATATTGGATTCTAGTAGTGTTATTATTATACATAGCATCCTAGTTCATATTGGATTCTAGTAGTGTTATTATTATACACAGCATCCTAGTTCATATTGGATTCTAGTAGTGTTATTATTATACACAGCATCCTAGTTCATATTGGATTCTAGTAGTGTTATTATTATACACAGCATCCTAGTTCATATTGGATTCTAGTAGTGTTATTATTATACACAGCATCCTAGTTCATATTGGACTCTAGTAGTGTTATTATACATAGCATCCTAGTTCATATTGGATTCTAGTAGTGTTATTATTATACACAGCATCCTAGTTCATATTGTATTCTAGTAGTGTTATTATTATACATAGCATCCTAGTTCATATTGGATTCTAGTAGTGTTATTATTATACACAGCATCCTAGTTCATATTGGATTCTAGTAGTGTTATTATTATACATAGCATCCTAGTTCATATTGGACTCTAGTAGTGTTATTATTATACACAGCATCCTAGTTCATATTGGATTCTAGTAGTGTTATTATTATACACAGCATCCTAGTTCATATTGGATTCTAGTAGTGTTATTATTATACATAGCAGCCTAGTTCATATTGGATTCTAGTAGTGTTATTATTTGCCCTTGCTGTAAACTACACTGTGTTCGCTGTCATTTTCAGACTGGTATTCTGCTGACTAAGCCAGTTTTCCGAAGCGACGATGGAGATAAAGCTGGACCCTCACCTGGGCAGGTGAGGCTTGTGTTATAATTTATGTATTTAAAAAAAATAAATAAAAAAAAGCACAGTGTTTAAGTAACTGAGTTAACCGCTCTGCAAAAAAAGATACTAGATAAAATACCTCAGGGGGGGGATAATTTAAAAAAGGGAACGGATCAGATGACACACGCCAAAGAAACCTAACACTGGCTAGACAAACTGAAGTGACTTCTATAGAAGAGCCAGCGCCATCTAGTGGTCTGTCGCTTGGGAGTAAGTTTCTTCCCATGCTACTGCAGGAGGAATGAGACTCCCGCTGCACAGCACTGTGATCCAGTCCTGCTTTCACTGGGAGTTTAATAATCAGACACACCTGAGCTTGTTAGCTAGACACACTGGGGGCTGATCAAGCTGGTAGCAGTAAAACCTGGACTGGATCACACTGCTGTGCAACAGGAGTCTGATTCCCATCCCTGGTTTTCATTCCCCGCCTCCCTGCTCCCTCCACAGATGCCTGGCATGCCCTTGCCCCCTCACTCTATGGGGTTGCCCCCCGGGATTCCCCAGGGGATGGCGCTGGGCTTTCCCCTGGGTCTGGTGGGGCCCCCACCTCCGGGCATGCCCCCGCCCCTGCGGCTGCCCGTCATCGACCCCACGAATCTGTCGGAGGAAGACCGCCTGAAGATCGCCCAGCACCGAGCTGCCATGCTGCTGCAGCAGGAAGGGCGAGCACAGCAGCAGCAGCAGCAGCAGCAGCAGGTACTGGCCAGATCACACACTGCAGCAGCGCAGGAGACGAGGGTTTTTAAATTAGTGCTTAATTCAGACGCGCTCGTAATTCCTTACAGATTTTTTTGTTTTTTTGCAGTATACAATTGCCTTATATTGGGGCAGCACCTCGCTGAGATTAAGCACTGGCGTTTACAGAAACCTGCTTGAGATATATATATATATATATAATTATATTTATTTATTTTTATTTATTTCTTAGCAGACGTCCTTATCCAGGGCGACTTACAATTGTTACAAGATATCACATTATTTTTACATACAATTCCCCATTTATACAGTTGGCTTTTTACTGGAGCAATCTAGGTAAAGTACCTTGCTCAAGGGTACAGCAGCAGTGTGCCGCACCTGGGATTGAACCCACAACCCTCCGGTCAAGAGTCCAGAGCCCTGACCACTACTCCACACTGCTGCCCTATATATATATATATATGTATGAGAGAGATATCTATATAATTTCATGTAGTTTTATGAAGCTGGGGGCACCTAGTCTATATACAGCATTTTTTAAAAATGTATTTATGAGCCATGTTCCCAACGTTAATTTCTTGCAGATTTTTTTCTAAGTAACTGGACGCTGTCGCTTTACCTCCCCGCGCGTGGCTTGAATTCTGTTTCCGTTTCTGTTTCCCCAGGGAAGCGAGCGCTCCCTAGAAGAACACATGAAAGACCAGGAGCTTCTGGAGCAGCAGAAGAGGGTAACCGCCTGCCTGATTTGATTTCTTTGAGTCTCCTCTTGGAGACGCGGTCCCTGCTGGATTCCTTTGTCCCGTGGGAGGGTTGGGTGAGGCTAGTTTTCCGCTGGCTTTGTCTCTGTGCAGTTTTTAACCACCCTGGTTTGTCTGCCTCCAGGCTGCGGTGTTGCTGGAGCACGAGAGGCAGCAGCAAGAACTGGCTAAGATGCAGCAAGGGGTCTCAGGGCCCCGGGGCCCAGACTCGGGTCCCCAGATGCCCCCGATTCCCCAGATGCCCCCCATGCCCCAGATCCCACAAATGCCCCATCGAGGTGAGTCTAAAGAACCATAAATCACCCAGGCAGAGTTAGACACCAAACCAGCGCAGCTTACAGAAACCCAGACAAACACTTTCACACCCGCTATACTTCCAGTGCAAACTGGCTTCAATGCCTCTGCAAATCTGCCCACCTCTGACTATTCGCTGTTCACTTATTTTTATAATTTGAGTCCTTACTGCGCCTTAAAGGCTAAATCCAAACGAACGAAACCAGGCGCGCAGATCTCTGAATGAGCAAAGCCATTCAAAGTCTATAATAATCCGCTCGCTGCTGAACAGTGGCAATAAAAAAAAACACTACAAAATCAAAATGTATGCAAAAAAACTCTTATTTTATAGAACAGGCAAAAATAAGTGCATAAATAATTGATAAAGTGCAAAAAAGTGGTCAGGCTTCTGAGGTTAAAACTGCAGAATGGAGCACAGATGTTCTCTCAGTTATTTTCACGACTGTCTGATCACAGCGGTTATATTTTCTCGCTGCAATTAATTCACGTTAATGTGGAGAGTTTGCGGTTCTAACGCAGTCTTGTGTGTGTTTGTGCAGGTAATTCCAGCGCCCCCCCGCCCCCTGGAGTCTCGCTGGTACCCCCAGGCATGTCGCACGGACCCCCCAGCCAGAGGCAGAGAGGCCCCCCGCCACCGCCCCCCGGAGAGGACATGAGAGAGGTGCGGACACGCATTTACCTTCTGAAATACTTTTTTTTTAAACCTTTTTGTGTGCAACCCAGCCCACAATTGTTTTTAGATAGATAGATAGATATTGAATGGAGTGAGATTTAGACTTACTTAGTTCTGGCATGCATTTTTTTTTCTATGCAAAACCTGATGGAGTGTGTTTTGAAGTTCTGGATGTCTGACTGTGTGTGGTTTCCAGGGATGATGTTAGGGTTAGGGTTTGAAGTTCTGGCTCTCTGACACTCTGTGTGTGTCTGTGCGTGTGTTTGTGTGCGTGTGCGTGTGTGGTTTCCAGGGAGATGACGGAATGGTTGGTCCTAAGATCCCACAAGCTCTGGAGAAGATCCTGCAGCTGAAGGAGATGAGACAGGAGCAGCTCAGCACAGTCCTGCCAGGTAACCCACTGACTCAACACCCCCGCAGATTATAACTGAATCCTAGATACCTTCCACTGACTCAACACCCCCGCAGATTATAACTGAATCCTAGATACCTTCCACTGACTCAACACCCCCCCAGATTATAACTGAATTCTAGTTACCTTCCACTGGCTGTAACCACAAGATTTATAATTTAATTCTACAACAAAACCTTCTCACATACATCTCCTGACCTCAGCACCACGTTACTGGATCCTCAGCTGATGCGCTATCCTTGCACCGCTAACATGTCACTGTAGATACAAATTGTCTTAATCGTAAATTGTATTCTAGTAGTGTTATTATTGCACTTTGTGTGTTTAAATCTGAAGCTTGCATTGTAACCCAGCGCTGCCCTGTAACACCTGTGTGAGTCGCCTGGGATAAAGGCGTTTGCAAAATAAATGAAATATACAAATTTGCAGAACAGGGCTGGGAATCAGACTCCCGCTGCACAGCAGTGTGATCCAGTCCTGGTTTCACTGGGAGTTTAATAATCGGACACACCCTGAGCTTGTTAGCTAGACACACTGGGGGCTGATCAAGCTGGTAGCAGTAAAACCTGGACTGTGCGACACTGCTGTGCTAAAGGAGTCTGATTCCCAGCAGCCCTGCAGAATACGGTTAAGATAAAGGTTTGATTAGTTGCACAAGGGTTGAAAGACAGTGAAAGAGAAAGCAGGACTTCTTGGTCATTTTAGAATTTCTTATGTTTTTAAATTCAGTGCTGTTGAGTCTTTAGAAGTTTTTTTTTAAATTTTATTTTTAACTTGTCCTGTTGTGTTCTGTGTTTTTTTTTTTTTATATAACAGAAGAGGAGGACAAGGAAATGGAAACAGACGTCAAATCTCCAACAGCAGCCAGCATGTCCGAGACGGAGGAGGATGAGACAACAGCGTCCAAAAAAGACGTGAGTCCACTGGGGAGGGGGCAGGAACAGCGAGACCGGGACAACCTGTTACGCTAAACCAATTTTATTTATTGATCCGAGCGATCAGTTTATCCTGGTTGTCCCTGATAGATCTGCAGCTGGGGCCAAAATTTTTTTGCATCACCTAGAATTTTAGGGTTGAGACCCCATTTAGAGATTATGAACGTAATATAGATCCATTATTTAACATAGTGTAATCAAAGAAAACTACAAAGCATTTCATGTTTGATTTTGAAATGTCACGTTTTTTATTTAATTTTTTTCATTTAAGTATACAGGGAAAACTACAAAGTGCTGGGTGTGGAATTCAATATGTTAACAAGGGAACATTATTCAGCAGCTTTCATTGGACTCTATGAAGCTGAGGGAGTTCATTCTATATAGAGGGGGTGGAATTCAATATGTTAACAAGGGAACATTATTCAGCAGCTTTCATTGGACTCTATGAAGCTGAGGGAGTTCATTCTATATAGAGGGGGTGGAATTCAATATGTTAACAAGGGAACATTATTCAGCAGCTTTCATTGGACTCTATGAAGCTGAGGGAGTTCATTCTATATAGAGGGGGTGGAATTCAATATGTTAACAAGGGAACATTATTCAGCAGCTTTCATTGGACTCTATGAAGCTGAGGGAGTTCATTCTATATAGAGGGGGTGGAATTCAATATGTTAACAAGGGAACATTATTCAGCAGCTTTCATTGGACTCTATGAAGCTGAGGGAGTTCATTCTATATAGAGGGGGTGGAATTCAATATGTTAACAAGGGAACATTATTCAGCAGCTTCCATTTCAAGCCACAGGTCTTTTCTGTTCTAGCCGAGGGGTTAACTAGCTATTAATGATCAGATTACCCCACAGATGTAGTCTGCACGAGTTTAATAAGGATGCGAGACTGTCAGGGGGGGTGTAGAATCCATTGAGTTACTCCGGGAGTCTGTTGGTGAAGACATCTGACTTGTAAGATTTTACCTGAGTAACTGCAGCCATGGCAAGGGGGCGATACTGACCAAACTCGTTTCTGTGTTTTTAAGAAAAACCGAAAGAGGCGGAACAGGAAGAAGAAGAAGAAGAAGGAGCAGAAAATGGCGGCTGCTGCGGGGGCGACGAGCGAAGAGAACGGAGAGAAGGAGAGAGAGAAAGGGAAGGAGGCAGCGCCCCCGGAGGTGGAGATAGAGTACGTCACGGAGGAACCCCAGATCCTCGACCCCAACTTCATCTTCTTCAAGAGGATCTTCGAGGCCTTCAAGGTCAGTTCGGGATGTTTGTTTTTGTTTTGTTTTTTTCGGTCCAGTGCTGCTGTCCACTACCCAGGGGGCCTTGCGGTCCAGTCTTGGACAGACAGAGACCGGAGAGAGGGAGCGTTTGTGTTTCTACGCGTTTTTTCAATGTTTCTGTAAGTTTTACTGCATTATCTTTTTGGTCGAGTTTGATTTGAATTCGAGAGGGGGATTGTGGGATGGTATTGCGTTTTTAAAACTGCGTTTTGAAACAAAACAGTCAAGACGCTGAAACTGAATGAACGCGCGTTGCTGTTTTCGTGATCGCTCTACGTGCGATTTTTTTTTTTTTTTTTTAAGTCTTCGCGCAAAACAATTCTACAAGCAGCGTGTGTCTTTATCTCTCTCTCTCTCTCCCTCCCTCCCCTCGGCAGCTCACCGACGATGTGAAGAAAGAGAAGGAGAAAGAGCCTGAAAAGACGGATAAACTGGAAGCGGCGGCAGTGAAAAAGAAGGGGTTCGAGGAGGAGAAGAAAGACAGCGACTCGGATGACGACAGCGATGAGGTACGGAGACCATGTGACCTCCGAATCAAGATGCGCGGCTAATGCACGAGTTTAATAATCAGACACACCTGAGCTTGTTAGCTAGACACACTGGGGGCTGATCAAACTGGTAGCTGTAAAACCTGGACTGGGTGATTTTTTTAATATTAATATTTATGACTTTGGCAGATGCCTTTATCCCAGGCGACTCACACAGGTGTTACAGGGCAGCGCAGGGTTACAATGCAAGCTTCAGATTTAAACACAGTGTAGTTTACAGCAAGTGCAAATAATAACACTACTAGAATCCAATATGAACTAGGATGCTATGTATAATAATAACACTACTAGAATCCAATATGAACTAGGATGCTGTGTATAATAATAACACTACTAGAATCCAATATGAACTAGGATGCTGTGTATAATAATAACACTACTAGAATCCAATATGAACTAGGATGCTGTGTATAATAATAACACTACTAGAATCCAATATGAACTAGGATGCTGTGTATAATAATAACACTACTAGAATCCAATATGAACTAGGATGCTGTGTATAATAATAACACTACTAGAATCCAATATGAACTAGGATGCTGTGTATAATAATAACACTACTAGAATCCAATATGAACTAGGATGCTGTGTATAATAATAACACTACTAGAATCCAATATGAACTAGGATGCTGTGTATAATAATAACACTACTAGAATCCAATATGAACTAGGATGCTGTGTATAATAATAACACTACTAGAATCCAATATGAACTAGGATGCTGTGTATAATAATAACACTACTAGAATCCAATATGAACTAGGATGCTGTGTATAATAATAACACTACTAGAATCCAATATGAACTAGGATGCTGTGTATAATAATAACACTACTAGAATCCAATATGAACTAGGATGCTGTGTATAATAATAACACTACTAGAATCCAATATGAACTAGGATGCTGTGTATAATAATAACACTACTAGAATCCAATATGAACTAGGATGCTGTGTATAATAATAACACTACTAGAATCCAATATGAACTAGGATGCTGTGTATAATAATAACACTACTAGAATCCAATATGAACTAGGATGCTATGTATAATAATAACACTACTAGAATCCAATATGAACTAGGATGCTATGTATAATAATAACACTACTAGAATCCAATATGAACTAGGATGCTGTGTATAATAATAACACTACTAGAATCCAATATGAACTAGGATGCTGTGTATAATAATAACACTACTAGAATCCAATATGAACTAGGATGCTGTGTATAATAATAACACTACTAGAATCCAATATGAACTAGGATGCTGTGTATAATAATAACACTACTAGAATCCAATATGAACTAGGATGCTGTGTATAATAATAACACTACTAGAATCCAATATGAACTAGGATGCTATGTATAATAATAACACTACTAGAATCCAATATGAACCAGGATGCAACAAGTTAGGATCACAGCGAGTTGTATCTGCAGTGACATGTAAGCAGTGCGATAGTGCAAGGATAGCGCATCAGCTGAGGATCCAGTAACGTGGTGCTGAGGTCAGGCGAGTCCAGAGCAGAGCAGGAGGGGATAACAGAGATCTATAAGGAGGCTCGCTGGTACAGTGGCTAAAGAAAAGGGGTCTCGATACCAGGAGGTTCAAATCCCGGCTCAGCCACTGACTCCCTGTGTGTGTGTGTGTGTGTGTGTGTGTGTGTGTGTGTGTGTGTGTGTGTGTGTGTGTGTGTGTGTGTGTGTGCGACCCTGAGCAAGTCACTTCACCTCCTTGTGATCTGTCCTTCGAATGAGACGTAAAACAAACAAGCTCCTATTGGAAGTGACTCTGCAGCAGCAGCAGCAGTTGTTGATAATGATGCATAGTTCACCCTCCTAGTCTCTGTAAGTCGCTTTGGATAAAAGTGTCTGCTAAATGAATGGGGCAGCAGTGTGGAGTAGTGGTTAGGGCTCTGGACTCTTGACCGGAGGGTCGTGGGTTCAATCCCAGGTGGGGACACTGCTGCTGTACCCTTGAGCAAGGTACTTTACCTAGATTGCTCCAGTAAAAACCCAACTGTATAAATGGGGAACTGTATGTAAAAATAATGTGATATCTTGTAACAATTGTAAGTCGCCCTGGATAAGGGCGTCTGCTCAGAAATAAGTAACAATAATAATAAGCAGGTGGATGTTTTTTTGTTATTTCTCTCAGGACCTGAGGCGTGACGTTGGTAAAATGTCGAAGAAGAAGCTGAGGAGAATGAACAGGCTGACGGTGGCTGAACTGAAGCAGGTGGGCGCGCAGGGCGCTGTGCCCGTCTCCCCTCGCCCTCCCAGACACCCACAAGGGCTCGTTGAATCCACCAGCTTTCTTTTTATTTATTGGTGTTTGTAAATCCGGCGCTGTCGAGTGTTTTAATAGTCCGGGATGGAGAGGCGGTGTTTTTGAGAAGGTGCTGCACTCGGCAGCCGTGGTGAAGGGTTTGTAATCGCCTGGAATTTCAGGGTTGAGACATCGCACACAAAAAAAAAAAAAAATGAACATAATTTAGATCTTTTATTTCACGTTGTGATGTCATCGAAGAAACTACAAAATGATCTCGCAAAAAAAAAAGTCTATTCGAAGCTGTAATGGTGGTACAGTAATGATTTCAATAGCAAAGGTTTTGACTAGAATTTACTGACCTTTATTTTATTATTATTTTTTCCTCCAAATCCGGCATTGTCAAGTGTTTAATAGTTACGGAGTTTGTGTGTGTGTGTCTATCTGGGTGTCTGTCTGTCTATCTGGGTGTCTGTCTGTCTATCTGGGTGTCTGTCTGTCTATCTGGGTGTCTGTCTGTCTATCTGGGTGTCTGTCTGTCTGTCTATCTGGGTGTCTGTCTGGGTGTCTGTCTGTCTGTCTGGGTGTCTGTCTGTCTGTCTGGGTGTCTGTCTGGGTGTCTGTCTGTCTGTCTGGGTGTCTCTGTGTCTGTCTGTCTGGGTGTCTCTGTCTGGGTGTGTGTCTGTCTGTGTCTGTCTGTCTGCGTGTGTCTCTCCGTGTGTGTCAGTCTCTCTCCGTGTGTGTGTGTGTGTCTCTCTCTCCGTGTCTCTCTCTCCGTGTCTCTGTGTGTGTGTGTCTCTCTCCGTGTCTCCGTGTGTGTGCGTGTGTCACTAACACATGGTGTTTTGTTTGTTGCTCCCTCACTAGCTGGTGGCGCGCCCGGACGTGGTTGAGATGCATGATGTGACGGCTCAGGAGCCCAAGCTGCTGGTCCACCTGAAAGCCACGCGGAACACTGTGCCCGTGCCACGCCACTGGTGCTTCAAGAGGAAGTACCTGCAGGGCAAGAGGGGCATCGAGAAACCGCCCTTCGAGCTGCCCGAGTTCATCAAGAGGACGGGCATCCAGGAGATGAGGGAGGCGCTGCAGGAGAAGGTGGGGGTCTGAGACTGCGTGTGTGTGACCCCCTAACTCCTACATCACTGACATCTGAGACAGCAGTGTGATCCAGTCCTGCTTTCACTGGGAGTTTAATCATCAGACACACCCTGAGCTTGTTAGCTAGACACACTGGGGGCTGATCAAGCTGGTAGCAGTAAAACCTGGACTGGATCACACTGCTGTGAAAAAGGAGTCTTATTTCCAGCCCTGGTTTCGCTAGGAGTTTAATAATCAGACACACCTGAGCTTGTTAGCTAGACACACTGGGGGGCTGATCAAGCTGGTAGCAGTAAAACCTGGACTGGATCACACTGCTGTGCAACAGGAGTCTGGTTCCCAGCCCTGGGATGATTGCGATCCTGTGAGTTTAAACGCCAAATGTTTTTATTTTTTTTAACAGGAAGAGGCTAAAACCATGAAGACGAAAATGAGAGAGAAGGTTCGCCCCAAGATGGGCAAGATCGATATCGACTACCAGAAGCTCCACGACGCTTTCTTCAAGTGGCAGATGAAGCCCAAACTCACAATCCACGGGGATCTGTACTACGAGGTAGGGTGCCACGCGCCACGTGCGACGCGCCACGCTTTCAAAATGCCAACATTTGACACCCCCTGCTGTATAATCGTGAAATTGTCTGATATTTTGGTAGCGGCTGTTTTTATAGAGAAACGCATTCACTCCTCCAAGTTACGCAGATGCTTGGCGGTTTATATAACGATACACCAGCATGGCGAGCTTGAAAAAAATGATAAAGGGTCCTATTAAATGCTTTCTAAATTCGAATAGATTTTAACATTTTCTTAAATTTATTTATTTTAACTTTTGAACTCCTATCTACCCCGTTTTAGGATTTTAAAGACTTCAGTCAAGTCTTTTAAAACCAGCGTAGGTTTTTTTTTCCACCCCCCCCCCTTTTCTCCTTGCTTCTGTCTAGTGTTTACCTGAAGTTCCTCTGTTTTGAAGACTGACCTGCGGAGAGGCTGAAGGAAAAACCGCTGGCTGTCTGACTAAAAACCCTGAACGTGTTTGTTTTCTCAGGGTAAGGAGTTTGAGACAAGACTGAAAGAGAAGAAACCAGGAGATCTTTCGGACGAGCTGCGGAACGCACTGGGAATGCCGGTCGGACCAGTAAGGAAGATGATTATTTTATTTTGTATTATTTTATTACTTTATTCGTTTTACGGGAAACCGTGTGCGGTGGGGGGTGGGGGTTGGGGGTAGGGGGAGAGAGAGTAACGCATTCCACTAAATCCTGTAGATTCCTGTTCTAGTTAAAAATCTGCTGGAGTCTTGAGATTTCTGCTGCTGTGCTCTTGGTTTCTGGGACTCTATCCCGGTCGACAGAATCAGTCCGGTTGAAACGTTGGATTACTTTTGAAGTCTAAATAGAAAACGTGCTTTTAAGTAATCGCTTGTAGCTGCAGGGTGTTGTACAATTGAGCTGAAGGGAGGGCTGTTCTGTACAGATGCATTTTGTGATTACTGTAATCTGAGTCCATTTTTCAGCACTGGGTTTTTCAGTAACGCAACAGATTACATGATCATATAACGTTGTTCCTTTTAAGTTTAAACGCAGGGCTGGGAATCAGACTCCTATTGCACAGCAGTGTGATCCAGTCCAGGTTTTACTGCTACCAGCTTGATCAGCCCCCCAGGGTGTCTAGCTAACAAGCTCAGGTGTGTCTGATTATTAAACTCCCAGTGAAACCAGGACTGGATCACACTGCTGTGCAGCGGGAGTCTGATTCCCAGCCCTGATGTGGTCTGCGTATCAGAAAACCACAATAGAAGCATCCCACCCTGTGAACGAGAGTCGGTTCACTGAAACAACACGACCGTAACGCGTGAATCTCCCGAAATGAAATCAAATAAAATGGATTGATGTGTGTCTTTTTTGCCTTAGAACTCCCACAAAGTCCCCCCGCCCTGGCTGATCGCCATGCAGAGGTACGGGCCCCCCCCTTCCTACCCCAACCTGAAGATCCCGGGACTCAACTCTCCCATCCCAGAGGTGAGCTGCACTGCCCTCGTGTGGCAGTCCTGTGACACTGCAGCTGCTGTGGAAGTACAGTGATCTCAAAAAGACACATCAGTAAAACTCTCTTTGGTGTTTAATTGAAGACTTGTGTGTCTAAGAATCTTTAGTTTTATGTTTTTATATATGTAAATATGGTTACGATTTTATATAGACAGATGTGTGTTAAGTTCTTACATGTAGATGCATGCATTTAGAAATCACCAATCTGTCAAACTCTTTTTGAGTATTTGCTTCACAAAAAGTTCCTGTGACTCTGGGAATCTGTTCTGAGTTCTGAGCTCTGATTGGCTTCTCTTAACGAAGCCAGATCCTCTAGTCTCTGTAATCCATTTTTTAGCAGCTGGGTTTTTCAGTAACAACAGATTCTGTGATTATATAACGTTCCTTTTTTGTTAAGTTTAAACGCAGTGATGGGAATCAGACTCCTATTGCACAGCACTGTGATCCATTCCAGGTTTTACTGGCATGTTTTCTGATACTGGTGTGTTTTCCCTCAAGAGAGTTTCTAGTTTAATAAACATGCTGCAGGCTGCTAAACTGTCGTGCGCTCTGGCTGTGTGAGTCTGAGCACAGCCGCGCAGCGCGGGTTCCGCAGCGAAGATGTTACCGTCTGGGTGTTCGCTGTCGTTCGCAGGGGTGCTCGTTCGGGTATCACGCAGGGGGCTGGGGCAAACCTCCCGTGGATGAGATGGGCAAGCCGCTGTACGGAGACGTCTTTGGGACCAACGCTGGAGACTTCCAGGTACGCGACTTTCTTTACAAATTCTTGTATTCTTATTCTGTGTTTTAAATATTCATCTTGAATTAAATGCAGCTGTGAATTGTAATCCTAACTTGTAATCCTTATCTCTTAAAGCTGGTTTCACAGACCTTTATTAAGGTCGTTGTAGTCTGAGCTCAAGTGCTAATCTGGGTCTTTTAAAGCAGCCCATTACAAGGGTGGAAACCAAACTAATGTGCTGAGCAGGAGCCGCGACGCTGTAGATGTGAAGAGCGATAGTGTTTTTTTTTGTTTTTTTTTAGTTTTTGCTATTTGGATTGTAAAAAGAAATAGTAATGTTGCATCCTTAAAAAAAAAAAATTGTTTACAGTAAGTTTTTGTCATTCAATACATGGAACATGAAAGCGTTTCTTTTTAGTTTTCTTTTGCAACAAAAAAAACATTTTGCAACAATTGTTTTTTGCAAAAAACATAAATATTTTGCAACAACAAAAAAACCCCATTTTGCAACAACTTTGTTTTTTGCAAAAAAATAAATATATTTTGCAACAAAAAAACATTTTGCAACGAATTAGTTTTTTGCAAAAAACATTAAACATTTTGCAACAACAAAAAAATAAATATTTTGCAACAAGAACTGCTTTTGTGTGGCGGTGTCTGCTCTGGGCTGCTCTGACGCAGGGCTCCTTGTCGCTGTCCGTTACGTTTTCAGACGAAGACGGAAGAGGAGGAGATCGATCGCACCCCCTGGGGAGAGCTGGAGGCCTCTGACGAAGAGTCGAGCGAGGAAGAGGAGGAGGAGGAGAGCGACGAGGAGAAGCCAGACGAGACCGGCTTCATCACCCCTGCGGACAGGTCCGCCTTGAACGAGGGGGGAGGAGGGGGGATTATAAGTAACTTGAACTCTGCAGCTGTTTTTAAGAGCTGAGAACAATTAAAAAGGTCTAATTTAAGCGAGCGATCAGTTCAATGAAGGGTCTGGTTCAGTAATTGAAAGCTCGGTTGGAATGGAAACCAGCAGACACAGCAGAGGGGGCCCCTGGACCGGGGGTTTGTGATCCTAGCGAATTCCCACACTTGGTGGTCAAGCCTTCACTCTAGCTTGCAGCTTTGTATAAAGTATCCTAACCCAGTCGGACAGTCTTGTCTCTCCCAAAGTTGATCCGCTTTCTCAGTGAAGTTAAGTATAGCTGCTGACGGGAGGTTCCGATGGGGGCGGGGTTTCACGGTGCAGCTGCTGACGGGAGGTTCCGATGGGGGCGGGGTTTCACAGTGCAGCTGCTGACGGGAGGTTCCGATGGGGGCGGGGTTTCACGGTGCAGCTGCTGACGGGAGGTTCCGATGGGGCGGGTTTCACAGTGCAGCTGCTGACGGGAGGTTCCGATGGGGGCGGGGTTTCACGGTGCAGCTGCTGACGGGAGGTTCCGATGGGGGCGGGGTTTCACGGTGCAGCTGCTGACGGGAGGTTCCGATGGGGCGGGGTTTCACAGTGCAGCTGCTGACGGGAGGTTCCGATGGGGCGGGGTTTCACGGTGCAGCTGCTGACGGGAGGTTCCGATGGGGCGGGGTTTCACGGTGCAGCTGCTGACGGGAGGTTCCGATGGGGGCGGGGTTTCACAGTGCAGCTGCTGACGGGAGGTTCCGATGGGGGCGGGGTTTCGGGAGGTTCCGATGGGGGCGGGTTTCGGGAGGTTCCGATGGGGGCGGGGTTTCACAGTGCTGCTCTTTCCTTTTCCAGCGGGCTCATCACTCCCGGAGGATTCACGTCTGTCCCGGCAGGAATGGAGACCCCGGAGCTCATCGAACTCCGGAAGAAGAAAATCGAGGAAGCCATGGATGGGTAACTATCCTGAAGACTGTATTTGATTCATTTTCACAGATTTCACTGAAATTTACACCTTGCTGTGTAAAAAAAAAAAAGTTGCCTGTGAATCTCCCTTTCTGAAAGAATAGTGTAAATATACATCTACATATTATGGTCACTTAAAAATATACAGTAGGGAAACAGTGTGTGTGTGTGTGAATATATATATATATATATATATATATATATATATATATATATATATGTGTGTGTGTGTTATCACATTGTACATTATTTCACATTATACAGATATCACATTATTTTTACATACAATTCCCCATTTATACAGTTGGGTTTTTACTGGAGCAATCTAGGTAAAGTACCTTGCTCAAGGGTACAGCAGCAGTGCCCCCCACCTGGGATTGAACCCACGACCCTCCGGTCAAGAGTCCAGAGCCCTAACCACTACTCCACACTGCTGCCCTATATATATATCTACAGCTGTGGCCAGTTTTGCATGACCTAGAATTTTAGGATTGAGACGGAGTAAAATTTAAAAACAATATTCTTTCATTCCACTTTGTGAAAGCAGTTCATTCAATCTGCAAAGTGATTTCAAAAACATTTTGGCCACAGCTTTTGGGGTATCGATAACAGCAGTGTGGTCAGAGCGGTCTCGCAGAGATTGGAAACGCAGCGAGCTGTCAGGACGGTTTCACGACACTCCTCCTCTTCCTCTTCCTCCTCTGCAGTAACGAGACGCCCCAGCTGTTCACAGTCCTGCCCGAGAAGAGACCCGCGTCGGTGGGGACAGCGATGATGGGGTCCACCCACATCTACGACGTCTCATCTGTAAGTCGGAAGGGGGTCAGCGCTCAGGAGCTGCAGGGTGTCGAGGGTGCTCTGACCCTGTGTGTGTGTGTGTCTCTCCCGGTAGGCGGTGAGTCGGAAGGGGGCCAGCGCTCAGGAGCTGCAGGGTGTCGAGGGTGCTCTGACCCTGTGTGTGTGTGTGTGTGTGTCTCTCCCGGTAGGCGGTGAGTCGGAAGGGGGCCAGCGCTCAGGAGCTGCAGGGTGTCGAGGTGGCTCTGGCCCCAGAGGAGCTGGAGCTTGATCCCATGGCCATGACCCAGAAATACGAGGAGCACGTGAGGGAGCAGCAAGCGAGGTGGAGAAGGAAGACTTCAGCGACATGGTGGCGAGCACGCTGCCAAGCAGAAGGTACGAGCCTGGGTGACCAACGGCAGCGCCAGCTTTCAAACACCAGCCTCCTCTCCTCTTCTTTTTCTTTCTTTCTTTCTTTCTTTCTTTCTTTGAACCAAAGTAACAAAACAAAATGAAAATAAATCACTTTCTTATTTACTGGAAGTCTACATTGTAACAGGATAAGCATGTCTAACCTGTGGAAATGGCCGTTTGCCGTTTTTAAACCATCCTACGCATTCTCAATCAAACAGCCGACCTTGATTTCCTGTGTATAGTCATCTGAATATTTCACTTTCATATGTCTTTAAAATTTGACACTTTATATATATAACAAACCGGCCCGTCATGAAACGATCACGTGATCTTACTGCGCATCACACAGGCATGTATCGCGACGCAGATCATATCTCGATACCTGTCATGACATCAGTGTGTCCTGACACCCCCTGTCAATATCTTTTCTTTCTTTCTCTCCAGCAAAAGAAGAGAAAAGCCCAACCTCAAGACAACCGGGGCGGAGCCAAGCGCTACAAAGAGTTCAAGTTTTAGTCGTCCCAACAGGAAGGAGGCGAGGGAGCCCATTTCGGGGGCGCACGGTCCCCGTTACTGCCCCGATTTTCCCCAAATCTTCGTGTTGCGTGTGCAGTCTTATCTTACTGCATTTTTACTGTCCTGTTTTGTTTTTTTTTGGGTCGGGCTACATGACAGCCAGCCCTCGCTGTAAACCGTACGTCATCTACACACACCAGCTGTGGATTCAACAAAATAAAATGTGTTTGTTTTTTGTAAATAAAGTTATTCAATACACCCAGCCCTGTGTTCTGTATTTAAGCTGAAGCTGTAACTCTGTCCTCAGCACGGCCCCAAACCCAAACTCAAGTAGGTCAAGTAACTCTGTGTCTCTTTCTCTCTCCTACCTCCTCTCTCCTCCTCTCCCTCTCCTCCCCTCTCTCTCTCTCTCCTCTCCTCCCTTCTCTCTCTCCTCCTCCTTTCTCCTCCCCTCTCTCTCTCCTACCTCCCTTTCTCCTCCCCTTCTCTCTCTCCTACCTCCCTTTCTCCCCTTCTCTCTCCTCTCCTCCTCTTCTCTCCTCCTCCCCTTCTCCTCTCTCTCCTCCCTCTCCTCCTCCTCCCTCTCTCTCTCTCCTCCTCCCTCTCTCCCTTCTCTCTCCTACCTCCCTTTCTCCTCCCCTTCTCTCTCTCTCTCTCCTCCTCCTCTCTCTCTCCTCTCTCCTCCTCCCTCTCCTCCTCCTCCCCTTCTCTCTCTCCTACCTCCCTTTCTCCCTCTCTCTCCTCCTCCTTTCTCCTCCTTCTCTCTCCTCTCTCCTCCTCCCCTTCTCTCCCTCTCTCCTCCCTCCTCCTCCTCTTCTCTCTCCTCCTTTCTCTCTCCTCTCCTCCCC
The DNA here is from genome assembly GCA_030684275.1 of Acipenser oxyrinchus oxyrinchus. Classification (NCBI taxonomy): domain Eukaryota; kingdom Metazoa; phylum Chordata; class Actinopteri; order Acipenseriformes; family Acipenseridae; genus Acipenser; species Acipenser oxyrinchus. The sequence continues at coordinate 10,830,160 of CM060279.1, read as the reverse complement.
TCCTCTCCTACCTCCCCCTTCTCTCGCTCTCTCCTACCTCCCTCTCTTCTCCTCCCCTTCTCTCCTACCTCCCTTTTTCCTCCCCTTCTCTCTCCTACCTCCCTTTCTCCCTCCCCCTCTCTCTACTACCTCCCTTTCTCTTCCTTCTATCCCTCTCTCCTCCCCCTTCTCCTAGCTCCCTTTCTCTTCCTTCTATCCCCCTCTTTCTCCTCCCTTTCCCTCACCTCTCTCTCTCTTACACACTCAAGAGTAAGTATTGTGTGTAATATATATAAGCTGAAAGTCAAAGGAAGGCAGATTTAACCCATTGAAGTACAAAATTAATGTGTTAGAACTAAGTTATCAAAACAATACAGTTTAAAGAGAAATTCTGAAATAACATTTTTTAACGGTACGGCTAAATAGCGTCACGCTGTGATCCTTTAAGACTCGTTGCAAAAATGTGAAAGCGAGCCTCGTTTTTATTTGTGGGTACAAGGAGGAGACGCGTGTCCCACAAATAAAAACGAGGCCAGCTTTCTTATTTTAGCAACGCAACGGCAGGGTTTGAAAATGTACCAGGTTGTCGGTTTTCCTGCTCGTTGAAACTCGAGTCGCTCTCAAACGTGTTTTTAAGAAGGAAAACCCAGTTTGAACAAACAGCGTTCAAACCCTTGTAGACCTGAAGGGGTTAAGATTGCATGACGCTACTTCTCTGGGATCGGGAAAAAAAAGTTTGCTCGCAGTGAATATTGATTTGTTTTCTCGGGCAAATGGATTCATTTAGTGGGCAGACTGGGAGAGCAATGCAGGCCGTTCAATTGCCAAAATCTGACGTTTTACGTCCTTGAACGCATGACGTACCGTTGTGACCTCATTTGAAGACAGCCTATATATGTAATTTGATACGTTGTAAAGCAATGTTACTTCACAGAAAGAAATAAATCATATTTTGTTTTGGCTACAAACACCTGCGTCCTGTTTCTTTTTCAGGACAGTCGAGTTAGACGTGTGTTCCTGAGATCGGAGCTGTGAAATTTCACCCCTAGTAAACGGAGCTATAAATTGATCACATTTTTTGGGGCTGAACTGATAGCAAAGAGTTAGAATCAAATTCTAAAAGGTATATCATTCTAAAAGGTATTGACAATGTCGACCCAAGGGACTTTTTCCACCTGAAATAAGAAACAAGGACCAGGGGTCACAAGTGGAGATGAGATAAAGGGGCATTCAGAACAGAAAATAGGAGGCACTTTTTTACACAGAGAATTGTGAGGGTCTGGAACCAACTCCCCAGTAATGTTGTTGAAGCTGACACCCTGGGATCCTTCAAGAAGCTGCTTGATGAGATTCTGGGATCAATAAGCTACTAACAACCAAACGAGCAAAGATGGGCTGAATGGCCTCCTCTCGTTTGTAAACTTTATGTTCTTAAATCAACACACACACACACAAATTAACAGGTACAAAACGAAAGAGGGTTAGTCTTTATGGGTCTGGACCGATGAAGGCATCACTAAAGATCAAATGACCTGCCTGCTTTTAAAATGCCTAAATTTAGACCTAATCCAGGCCAGCGTGCTTTTGTATATTCAAGCGTCTCATCTCTGGAACGCGTGACCTTCAAATGAAAAAAAAAAAAAAAATCACTCATAAATATTTATTTGAAATCCGACCATGGTTGTAAATTCTGTCAATAAATATACTGACTTTGGCCCGCAGGATCATGTGTACAAGACAATTTTTAAAAAAAATGTTTTTATTTTGTGTGATTGTTTTAACGGTTATATTTTTGTCCGGTTTAAATGTCTCTCTTCTGAATTTTATAATGTTATTTCTGGCCAGGAACCCGTTGAAATGATCCTGGTTAAATACAATTAAAACACAAACACACACACACACACACACACACACACACACACACACACACACACACACACACACACACACACACACTGACACACACACTGACACACACACACACACACACTGACACACACACACACACACACACACACACACACACACACACACACACACACACACACTCACACACACACACACACACACACACACACACACACACACACACACACACACACACACACACACACACACACACACACACACACACACACACACACACACACTGACACACACACACTGACACACACTGACACACACACTGACACACACACACTGACACACACACACACACTGACACACACACACACTGACACACACATACACACTGACACACTCACATACACACTGACACACACATACACACACACACACACACACACACACTCACACACACACACACACACACACACACACTGACACACACACACACACACACACACACTGACACACACACACACACTGACACACACACACACACACACACACACACACACACACACACACACACACTGACACACACACACACACACTGACACACACACACACACTGACACACACACACACACACACACACACACACTGACACACACACACACACACACACACACACACACACACACACACACACACACACACTGACACACACACACACTCACACACACACACACTCACACACACACACACTGACACACACACACACACACTGACACACATACACACTGACACACACATACACACTGACACACATACACACTGACACACACATACACACACTGACACACACACACTGACACACACACACACACACACACACACACACACTGACACACACACACACACACACACACACACACACACACACACACACACACACACTGACACACACACACACACACTGACACACTCACATACACACTGACACACACATACACACTGACACACTCACACACACACACACACAACTCAGAACCTGATGAATGACGGATTTCACCGGCTTTGCTTTTTCAAACAGACCCAGTAACCTAGTTTTGTGTTTTATTTATGTATTTATTTATGTATGTATGTATTGTTCTGCGCTGCTAATTTAATGCAGCAGCAGGTACCGACTTGCAAACCGTGACGCAAAACAAACTGGCGTGTGTTGGATTTAGTGAGCGGTTTGCAAATTCCTCAGCTTCTTGTTTTTCTTTTTTAAAGAAACCTCGTTGCTCAATGTGTAGTACATTTTGCAAGATCGGAATAAGACGGTTCATAGGAGGAATGTAAATATGTTTGGAGAGCGGGCTATGAATTATTTATATATTTATTTATTTTACTTTTAAGCTCACAGAATTACTGGACTGGCTCAAAGTGTTGTGCAATGGGACTCATCATCATTATTATTATTATTATTATTATTATTATTATTATTATTATTATTATTATTATTATTATTATTATTTTAAAAGGAAATACGAGAGCACGCGGCTTCAAGGTGAACTCGTGCCACACTGAAACCATGGAGACCAATTTTTTTTTTAAATTTATTTATTTATTTATTTTTAACTTTAGTCAACCGCCGTCGGGGTTCTAAGTTTTACATTTTAAAATTAAAATAAAATAAATAAATAAATAAATAAACGTTATAAACACACATTTTTAAGTTTTAACGGCGCATATTGCTTTACCTACCCCTAGTTCCACGACGTACGTTTACATTCAGTATTTAATTAAAGACGTTACCTTCCTTACGGTGAAAATATCATTCGCCTGTATCATGAAACACAACAAATTGTAAGATCGCTTTTTTTTAATGTTTTTGCTTGTCCTTTATAACCTCCTACTGCCGCAAGTCCTCGAATTGAAGGCGCCTGCCTATTTGGCCCAGGCTTTGGGGAATGTAAACCAAAGGGACTACCAAAAAGGCCTGCGTTGCGATAAAGTAGAGCGCTCACAAGCGCCTGGTAATGGTGTAGGGACACCGATTTGAATGTAAAATTGAACCCATTGTGGGATAGTTATATTATTATTATTATTTTTTGCATGTGAGTTTTACGTCATCAGAGAAATACGTTGAGTAAATAAATACTAAACGAGCTTGTGTGTGTGTGCGTGCGTGCGTGCGTGTGTGTGTGGTGCAACTGAGTTAATTATGCACCTGCATTTTGTTATTAAAAAAAGAAAAATACTAAATTTACACGTCACACTTCGCCCACAATTTCACATACAACAGAAATTACTTAGATTTTGTCTCTTCTCCCAACCTTAAAACAACAACAAAGTTTATAGGCTTAGTACCGCTTTAATTGAAATATATATATATATATATATATATATATATATATATATATATATATATATATATATATATATATATATATATATATATATATATATATATATATATATATATATATATATATATATATATATATATATATATATATATATATAGATAGATAGATAGATAGATAGATAGATAGATAGATAGATAGATAGATAGATAGATAGATAGATATTCGTGTTTGTATTTCTTAGAGACTCAAGGCTGCAGTGTATATACCTTTAAAGCAGGGGGTGGGGACCAGGGGGCGTCGCTAAATTGTCGGTCAGGGTGGAGGAAGATGATATTTCCGTTTCCTGCCTTGGCAAATATTTACAGACTAGTACTAGAGGGAATAATAATAATAATAATAATAATAATAATAAGGCGAGGTGGGAAGGCTGCCTGTAGCGGAAAGAGAAAATACTTGCACGATACGCGAACCGTGCAAAGAAGAGAAAAGAGAGAGAGAGAGAGCAAACGGGAAGGAAGGGTTTAGACGGGTGTGATTAAAAACAAAAACCGCAAACAGAATTTCTTTAGTTAGTGTATTTACATCGAGCGAGGCAGAAGGGAGACAATAAATTAAATTAAAAAATGTCTGAAAGAGGAGGGCTGCAGCGGACCGGAGGGCTCCGTCCCCGCATCTCCAGCCTTTCAAAGCGGTCGCTATCGCCTCCAACCGCCCGATCCACATGAACCTGTACGCGACGTGGGAGGTGGACAGGTCCTCCCCAGCTGTGTGCCCAGGTGAGCTACAAAATACACCTGACAAGCCGGGGGGGGGGTAACATCTGCACGAAACGTCTGTAAATAAAATTTAAAAAAAATGCGATTTTTTCTCCTGCTGTTGGAAGACTGTTTCATTGTATCGCATGCCTGTCTCTTGTATACGGTTAACAAATGTCTTTCAATGTAACCGTAGTTTTAGTTTTTTTTACAAAAAATGATACATGTGGTGGACGTTTTTAAATATAATCTAACTGCCCCACAAATGTGTTTACAGTTTACATTCCGCTCGTAAAAATGTGTTTTTTCATTCGTCTGTGGTAGAGTGTGCGTAGCAACCAAAAATATCTTGTTTTTTAATTATTATTATTATTATTGTGTGTGTGTGTGTGTGTGTTTGCCTGTTCTTGTGCCTCTGTGTGGGCGTGTGTGTGTTTTATTTTTGAGACGTTACCGTCTAAAAAATTATATTTTATATTTTATAATTATATTATATTTTTTTAGAAGCTGGCAGTAGTTTTGAAACCAACTGTTTTGTAGCGTCGACGTTCTATTCGCAGACCGTTTAAAATATATCTATATATTTTTTTTAAAAACCCGCAGGTATTTTCTTTTTTAGTTTTGCGTTCATGAATAATTCCTCGCTGGCAGTCTGCTGTTTGAGTTTTGTGTTTGTTTATTATCGCGTTATCCTCGAGTAAGCACAGCATTTTCTGCCAGTCCACTTTGCTGGTGCCCCTGCATCTATTGCCAGTGGCTTGTCCTAAACTGGATTCGAACCCAGGTCTCCCAGAAGTGAACTGGTCAGAGTATGGGAGGGAGGGAGAGGGAGGGAGAGGAGAGGGAGGAGAGGAGGGAGAGGGGAGAGGGAGGGAGAGGAGGAGGGAGGAGGGAGAAGAGGGGAGGGAGGAGGGGGAGGGAGGGAGGAGGAGGGAGGAGGAGGGGAGGAGAGAGGAGGGAGGGAGGAGGAGGGGAGGGGAGGAGAGAGGGAGGAGAGGGAGGGAGGGAGAGAGGGAGGGAGGAGGAGGGAGGAGGGGAGAGGGAGGAGGAGGGAGGGGAGGGAGGAGAGGGAGGGAGGGAGGGAGGAGGAGAGGAGGAGGGAGGAGGAGGAGAGAGAGGAGGAGGAGAGGAGGGAGGAGGGAGGAGGAGGAGAGAGGAGGAGGAGCGAGGGAGGAGGAGAGGAGGAGGAGAGAGAGAGGAGGGAGGGAGGGAGGAGGGAGGAGGAGGAGAGGAGGGAGGGAGGGGGTCTGTCTGTTCCAGTTTCTCTGCTCTGTAAGAGAGGATTTTCCCGTGTTTTATATCTGCGTTGCATTGATTAATGACCAAGTGTCTGCACGACATTTTCAGGCCAGACCTGGATTATTTTAGTATCATTTGTACATGAAATAGGGAAGGATGCAATTTCTAATTTGGTCAGCAAATTCCCCACCCAGCCTGGCTATAAGAAATAAATTATTAAAAAACCTAGCTGGGGCTAATCAAGCTGGTAGCAGTAAAACCTGGACTGGATCACACTGCTGTGCAACAGGAGTCTGATTCCCAGCCCTGCAGAATGTGAAACAGATTTAGGAGCTGGAGTTTGGCGTGTTTAGTTTGCTAGCTTGTTTTACAGCTCGTCTGTGTTTACAGTAATCTTCTTAGTGGGGAATTCAAACATGTGATTCCTTACCAGACTCTCTCCCCCTCCTCCATCTCTCTCTCCTCCTTCCTCTCTCTCCCATTCTCCCTCTCTTTCTTTCTTTTCTTTCTCCCCTCCTCCCTCTCTCTCTCTGCCCTCCCTCCCTCTTTCTCCTTCTCCCCCTCCTCCTCTCTCCCCTTCCCCTCTGTCCCTCTCGCTCTCTCCCCTCCCCTCTCTCTCCTTCTCCCCCTCTCCTCCCTCTCTCACTGTTTCTTCCCCTCTCTCTCCTTCCCCTCTCCCTCTCTCTTTCCTTCTCTCTCCCCCTCTCCTCTCTCCCTCACCCCTCCTCTTCTGTCTCTACCTCCGTTTCTCTTCCTTCTATCTCTCTCTCTCCCATCCCTCCCACACACACATGTGTAAGCCTGTGTCCTCCAGCCTGCAGGTCATGTATAAACTCGACTCGTTCGTGACTCTGTGCTACAGGGTGTGGTGTTTTTATTTGCAGCTTTGTGATTTCCCTGTATGGCTGGAGATTGCTTTGCAGTGATCCTCCCTCCGGCTCCCGCAGTGCTTGCTGAGACAGGACTGATCTCTCCCCCCCACCCCCTCTTCTCTGTCCCAGCGTGGGTTGCTGGCTGACGCATGGAACACGATAGATAAGATCCTTGTAAGCTGCAAGTAAAATCTAGGATAGCCTATCAAGTTGGGTCTGGTAAAGCATAGGGAAGCATTGTAAAGCACAGAGAGGTGTGGTAAAGCATAGGGAAGCATTGTAAAGCACAGAGAGGTCTGGTAAAGCATAGGGAAGGATTGTAAAGCACAGAGAGGTGTGGTAAAGCATAGGGAAGCATTGTAAAGCACAGAGAGGTCTGGTAAAGCATAGGGAAGCATTGTAAAGCACAGAGAGGTCTGGTAAAGCATAGGGAAGCATTGTAAAGCACAGAGAGGTCTGGTAAAGCATAGGGAAGCATTGTAAAGCACAGAGAGGTGTGGTAAAGCATAGGGAAGCATTGTAAAGCACAGAGAGGTCTGGTAAAGCATAGGGAAGCATTGTAAAGCACAGAGAGGTCTGGTAAAGCATAGGGAAGCATTGTAAAGCAAGCATTGTAAAGCACAGAGAGGTGTGGTAAAGCATAGGGAAGCATTGTAAAGCACAGAGAGGTCTGGTAAAGCATAGGAAGCATTGTAAAGCACAGAGAGGTGTGGTAAAGCATAGGGAAGCATTGTAAAGCACAGAGAGGTCTGGTAAAGCATAGGGAAGCATTGTAAAGCACAGAGAGGTCTGGTAAAGCATAGGGAAGCATTGTAAAGCACAGAGAGGTCTGGTAAAGCATAGGGAAGCATTGTAAAGCACAGAGAGGTCTGGTAAAGCATAGGGAAGCATTGTAAAGCACAGAGAGGTCTGGTAAAGCATAGGGAAGCATTGTAAAGCACAGAGAGGTCTGGTAAAGCATAGGGAAGCATTGTAAAGCACAGAGAGGTCTGGTAAAGCATAGGGAAGCATTGTAAAGCACAGAGAGGTCTGGTAAAGCATAGGGAAGCATTGTAAAGCACAGAGGGGCTGTGTATATTATTCCGGCAGGCCAGCTCATTAAACACACAGCAGGCCTGCATACTGTTCTCCCTCGCCCCTGTGGAGCTGAGAGCTGGGGTTGAAGCCCAGGAAAGAGACCCTCCCCCGTCTGTCTCCTCTCGCAGCCACGATCCGGACTTATTCCTCTGTTTTCATTATCCCAAATCCCGCTGTGCTCGGAATACTAATGCCACTGTCAGCGGTAGCTGAGAATCTCAAGGGCTTTCTCTCCCCCTCTCTCTCTCTCTCTCTCTCTCTCTCTGTCTCTGTCGGCTTTCTAAATATAAAAAAAACGATTTGAAGCTTCGAGCTTCGTGATCTGTGGGCTGAATCCTTTATCCTCCTGTTGGCAAATCCGCTGTTTTTAAAATAAAATAAACATTGGCTTTACAGACACACAGACATCTTTTTGCTTTCTGTATGCGATTTGAATGCACACAATTGCCTGGCAGAAATGACTGTGATCCAGGGTTGGGAATCAGACTCCCGCTGCACAGCAGTGTGATCCAGTCCTGGTTTCACTGGGAGTTTAATAATCAGACACACCTGAGCTTGTTAGCTAGACACACTGGGGGCTGATCAAGCTGGTAGCAGTAAAACCTGGACTGGATCACACTGCTGTGCAATGGGAGTCTGATTACCGTCCTTGTAACTGTAACATCGCAGTATAGCCCATTCCAGCTTTTTCTACCAGCTTGATCAGCCCCCAGCGTGTCTAGCTAACAAGCTCAGGTGTGTCTTATTATTAAACTCCTGGTGAAACCAGGACTGGATCACACTGCTGTGCAATGGGAGTCTTATTCCCATCCCTGGGGTGCTATTCCATATGGACACTCAGTCTCCCCTCTCCCTCTCTCCCTCTCCCTCTCTCCCCAGGCTGTTCAGTCTCACTTTGAAGAAGCTTGTCATTCTGAAGGAGCTGGATAAGGACCTGAATTCTGTCGTGATTGCAGTCAAACTGCAGGTACAGTAACTGCAATGACAACTTTTTACACTTTTATAATTTTTTTTTAAATGTTTGTTTCAAAGCTCTTTTTTCAAAATGCCCGCTCTAGCCCTTTGCGGTCCATTTATTAATTCTGCGTCAGGCTCGCCAGGTCTAATTAATTTTTACACGCGCAGTTAATTTTAGACGCGCTGTTTACGGGTTTAAATGGCCCTGCATATCAACAAAGCACTCACTAGGGATCTCCAGCCCCGCCCCACCCTTTCGTTCGCTATCACTTTCACATATGCTACCAAATAAAAAATAATAATAATAATAGTCGTACATACCGATCAGTCGTCTCCTGATGACTCGTTTTATCACCAAACTCCTCAATAATGCAATCCAAGTCATTATTTTATTGCTATAACATCTCAAAAAAGCTCTGCAAATGTCCGTGATAGTCTCTGAGCGCTGATACTGTAACTCCCAGCTTGTTTCCATACGACCGCCCCATCTGATGCCAATGGGGTACTATGACTTTTTTTTTTTTATCGGCTTGTCTCGGCTCCTTTCGTTCCCACTCGGCCATTGAATGGTTTTCTCGGCTTTTCCGTTGAAAAACCGACTTTTCGTTTTTCGCGTTTTAAAATGATGTCGGACAGGGTCCGACAAAGGACCTGGTGGGAATAATTGCAATGTCAGACCCAGTCCGCTTGCTTGATGTTGATGCTAAATATTCTTCGCTCAATGTCTTTGCTGACATCCGATTCAGTGGAAGAATTGCATGCATTTAAATCAGAATCTGATTTCAGTATTTTTGCTAACACTTCTTTCTCGCTGGCGGTTTTTCGCCGTTTTACAAAACACCGTTGGCGTTTTGTGACTGGGTTTTATCCTGTGTAATCCCGTCAGTATCTGACAGAGGCGCAAGAGACCAATAAAAGTGTTGCAGAAACCTGGTGTTACAATATCATGTGATCAGGGGTTTTGTAGGGTTGGTAATTCAAGTTTTAAAGTTTAAAAGCGGATTAAGCGAATGATCAGTTCAGGGTTTCGTACCCGTCGCGTATCGTTCTTGCCGTGTTCCCTGTTTGACAGTGCGGGCACTAATCCTGGCGCTAGCAGTGCACTAGAGCAGACATTGTGAAGAGAGACTTCAGAGTCAGCCCGGTTCCTTGCTGTTGAATCTGTGAAGAGGCAGGAGCTTCGCGTTCAGGACAGCTCAGATTCGGATTTCCTGGCTGTGTCTCTGACCGGCTTGTTTTGGTGTACAGTCGCCCCTTGCTTGCTGGGCTTTGTAACCATGTTTTATTTTTAGGGTTCGAAAAGGATCCTTCGCTCAATGAGATCCTCCTCTCTGTGGCCGGCCTCACGGAGACAGACCTGCAACTTACCTTCTCCTTGCAGGTAGAGGCGATAGAGAGCCTGCATTCTGACACACCTTGTGAAAGAGAAGCATTATTATTATTATTATTATTATTAATATTATTATTATTATTATTATTATTATCATTAATGAGTCATTTAGCGGACGCTTTTATCCAGCGACTCACAGAGACTAGGGGGTGAACTCTGCTTCATCAACAACTGCTGCTGCTGCTGCAGAGTCACTTCAATAGGACCTCGTTTGTTTGACGTCTCATCCGAAGGGCGGAGCACAAGGAGGTGAAGTGACTCGCTCAGGGTCACACACACACACACACACACACACACACACACACACACACACACACACACACACACACACACACACACACAGGAGTCAGTGGCTGACCGGGATTTGAACCTCCTGGTATCAAGACCCTTTTTTTTAACCGCTGGGACCCCCAGCCTCCCATAGCGCCCATCGACTTTTTGTTAAGTCTGAGTGGAAGAGTTAATTCTTTCAATTACAGACCATCAGATGCTTTCTGACGCCTCCGATATAAAATAAGCAGCTTAAATATGATCCATTTCTGTTGTTTTTTCCTCTCTGCAGTGATGATAAAGTGGCTCTGTTTTCTCTGTATTGGGCTTCATAGCGGTGTGAGATTTCACTTCTCTGATCACATCCTGTCTAACCTGACTGTCCTCAAAGCGGGGCCTTAGCAGTTTAGTAGCCAAAGCGAAGGATTTAAACCGTTTTCTGTGAAGCAGTATCGATTTTCAGAATGCATCGCATTACATAAATACAGCTTACGTTGGGATTTTATTTATTTTTCAATGGAGAATGTGTTTGGTTACTCTGACCCAAGTCTACAGGAAGTTCTCTGTTTCCCTGCCTTGTTCTGACAGGTGGGGTTTTCCGTTGTTAGTTTTAAGCGCTTGCTTTGTTGGCTCTTGTTTCGTTCCTCCAGTACCCCATTTCCTGAAGCGGCGCCAACAAGCTGCAGATCATGCTTCAACGCGGGAAGAGGTACAAGAACCGCACCATCCTGGGCTACAAGACCCTGGCTGTGGGGCTCATCAACATGGCAGAGGTGCGGTGAGAGACTGACCACACTGCAGGAGGACAGGGCAGGGCAGGGCAGTACAATACAATACAATACAATACAATACAGCACAGCACAGGACAGGACAGGGGAGCAGAACCTTCAGGGCACAGGGACTCAAACCTTCAGTTTCCAAACCTTCTGGAGTTTCCAAACCTTCTGGAGTTTCCAAACCTTCTGGAGTTTCCAAACCTTCTGGAGTTTCCAAACCTTCCAGAGTTTCCAGACCTTCGGAACCAAATCGTTCCACATTTCTGTTGTTCTCAAAGCTACAGGGTTAGGCTTTTGAGGTTTCTATTCGCTTTGAGCCTGACGAGAGATTTCGATTAGCTAAATGCGTTCCTGTCGGCTCCCGACCCAAATTCTTCACATGAAAAGCTGTTTAAAAGCGTATTGTATTGTATTGTATTGTATTGTATTGAATTCCAGGTTTTACTGCTACCAGCTTGATCAGCCCCAGTGTGTCTAGCTAACAAGCTCAGGTGTGTCTGATTATTAAACTCCCAGTGAAACCAGGACTGGATCACACTGCTGTGCAGCGGGAGTCTCATTCCCAGCGCTGTGATGCTTTTGCTTTCTGTGGTTCAATAAAGGCGCATGAGTGAGGTCTGATTTCACAAGTTGAATAAAGTCAGTGTTGAGATCTGTGATGCTTTGATCATCAAAATGTACCACAGCCTCTTTCTATATTTGAGTCACAAGCAGTTCTCTCGTCCCGAGTTCCGTGTTAGAATAAGTCGCATTTTTAATGTTTGTTTTCTTTCTTTTTGTTCTTTTTCTCCTTATCCTTTTTTCTTTGTTTTCTCTCCTCCTTTTTCTTTCATTCTCTCTTTTCTTTCTCTTCTGTTTTCAATTTCTCTCTTTCTTTTTTCTCATTTTTTTCTGTTTGCTTGTTTTCTCTCTTTTTCTTTCTTTCCCTCTAATCTCTCATTCTTTCTCTTTTCTCTTGTTTTTTCTCCTTTCTTTTCTCTTTCCCTCTTTTTTTTTGTCTTGGTTTTTTGCTTGTTTTTTCTCTTTTCTTTCTTTGTTTCTCTCCTTTTTCATTATTTCTCTCCCTCTTTTTCTCTTGTTTTCTCTCTTTTCTTTCTTTTTCTCTTTCCCTCTTTTTTTGTCTTGGTTTTTTTCTTGTTTTTGTCTCTTTTTCTTTGTTTCTCTCCTTTTCATTATTTCTCTCCCTCTTTTTCTCTTGTGTTCTCTCTTTTCTTTCTTTTCTCTTTCCCTCTTTTTTCTCTTTTTTTTTTGCTTGTTTTTCTCTCTTTTCTTTCTTTGTCTCTCCCTCTTTTTTTTTCTCTCCTCTTTTTCTTGTTTTCTCTTTTCTTTCTTTTTCTCTTTCCCTCTTTTTCTTGTTTTCTCTCTTTTTTTCTTTTCTCTTTTTTCTCTTTTTCTTTGTTCTCTCTTTTTCTTTCTTTCCCTCTTTTTTCTCTCTTTTCTCTTTTTTCTTGTTTTCTCTCTTTTCTTTTTTCTTTCCCTCTTTTCTCCTCTTTTTCTCTTGTTTTCCTCTCTCTTTCTCTTTTCTTCTCGTCGTTGTTTTTGTAGGTAATGCAGCACCCAGGCGAGAGCCCAGGTCCTTGGTCTCCATAGCAACGTGAAGGACGCAGCCGTCACAGTGGCCGAAATCCGCATCTACTCCCTGTCCAGCCAACCGATCGACCACGAGGGCCCCAAAGTCAAGATGTCAGGTCGGGGGGGGGGCGGAACTAAACAAAAACGAAAAATCAAGTTATTATTGCCATTAACCTGCCAGCCTCTGTGTTTTAAAGGGATTGTAGATCGCAATATCAATTCTTCAGTCTTCTCTCTCTCACACTTCTGTTCGCTATGTAGAGTAGGCGTCGCGTGTGGAGTTTTGAAAGAAACACCCATGTTTTCACGTTAACCCCTTTAGTGTCGTTGTCCTCATTTGAGGGGGACAGGCTACTCTGTCATTTTTTGGAGGCATTTGTAACTGTTTTAATTTTCTCTTTAACTGTATTGTCATGGTAACTGACTCTGGTTTTGTTAACTCTGAAAAAGCTAAGGTCTAGATGTAAAGACAAAACAGCTTGTGTTTGTGATTTTTTTTTTTAATAGCACTAGCAACATTATCGCTACCCCTTTAAAATCATTGTTCTCTCGCTGCACAGCAGTGTGATCCAGTCCTGGTTTCACTGGGAGTTTAATAATCAGACACACCCTGAGCTTGTTAGCTAGACACACTAGGGGCTGATCAAGCTGGTAGCAGTAAAACCTGGACTGGATCACACTGCTGTGCGATAGGAGTCTGATTCCCAGCCCTGCCTCTCTCCCTGT
>CM060279.1:10791345-10811345 GCA_030684275.1 Acipenser oxyrinchus oxyrinchus | reverse complement strand
CCTATCCTTCAAAACAAACAGCTGAGTGCAGAGAGACACTGTGAAGAGAAGCCTATCCTTCAAAACAAACAGCTGAGTGCAGAGAGACACTGTGAAGAGAAGCCTATCCTTCAAAACAAACAGCTGAGTGCAGAGAGACACTGTGAAGAGAAGCCTATCCTTCAAAACAAACAGCTGAGTGCAGAGAGACACTGTGAAGAGAAGCCTATCCTTCAAAACAAACAGCTGAGTGCAGAGAGACACTGTGAAGAGAAGCCTATCCTTCAAAACAAACAGCTGAGTGCAGAGAGACACTGTGAAGAGAAGCCTATCCTTCAAAACAAACAGCTGAGTGCAGAGAGACACTGTGAAGAGAAGCCTATCCTTCAAAACAAACAGCTGAGTGCAGAGAGACACTGTGAAGAGAAGCCTATCCTTCAAAACAAACAGCTGAGTGCAGAGAGACACTGTGAAGAGAAGCCTATCCTTCAAAACAAACAGCTGAGTGCAGAGAGACACTGTGAAGAGAAGCCTATCCTTCAAAACAAACAGCTGAGTGCAGAGAGACACTGTGAAGAGAAGCCTATCCTTCAAAACAAACAGCTGAGTGCAGAGAGACACTGTGAAGAGAAGCCTATCCTTCAAAACAAACAGCTGAGTGCAGAGAGACACTGTGAAGAGAAGCCTATCCTTCAAAACAAACAGCTGAGTGCAGAGAGACACTGTGAAGAGAAGCCTATCCTTCAAAACAAACAGCTGAGTGCAGAGAGACACTGTGAAGAGAAGCCTATCCTTCAAAACAAACAGCTGAGTGCAGAGAGACACTGTGAAGAGAAGCCTATCCTTCAAAACAAACAGCTGAGTGCAGAGAGACACTGTGAAGAGAAGCCTATCCTTCAAAACAAACAGCTGAGTGCAGAGAGACACTGTGAAGAGAAGCCTATCCTTCAAAACAAACAGCTGAGTGCAGAGAGACACTGTGAAGCCTATCCTTCAAAACAAACAGCTGAGTGCAGAGACACTGTGAAGAAGCCTATCCTTCAAAACAAACAGCTGAGTGCAGAGAGACACTGTGAAGAGAAGCCTATCCTTCAAAACAAACAGCTGAGTGCAGAGAGACACTGTGAAGAGAAGCCTATCCTTCAAAACAAACAGCTGCCTATCCTTCAAAACAAACAGCTGAGTGCAGAGAGACACTGTGAAGAGAAGCCTATCCTTCAAAACAAACAGCTGAGTGCAGAGAGACACTGTGAAGAGAAGCCTATCCTTCAAAACAAACAGCTGAGTGCAGAGACACTGTGAAGAGAAGCCTATCCTTCAAAACAAACAGCTGAGTGCAGAGAGACACTGTGAAGAGAAGCCTATCCTTCAAAACAAACAGCTGAGTGCAGAGAGACACTGTGAAGAGAAGCCTATCCTTCAAAACAAACAGCTGAGTGCAGCAGAGTGGTACAGCTGTGAAGAGCATAGGGAAGCATTGTAAAGCACAGAGAGGTCTGAGTAAAGCATAGGGAAGCATTGTAAAGCACAGAGAGGTCTGAGTAAAGCATAGGGAAGCATTGTAAAGCACAGAGAGGTCTGGTAAAGCATAGGGAAGCATTGTAAAGCACAGAGAGGTCTGGTAAAGCATAGGGAAGCATTGTACAGCACAGAGAGGTCTGGTAAAGCATAGGGAAGCATTGTAAAGCACAGAGAGGTCTGGTAAAGCATAGGGAAGCATTGTAAAGCACAGAGAGGTCTGGTAAAGCATAGGGAAGCATTGTAAAGCACAGAGAGGTCTGGTAAAGCATAGGGAAGCATTGTAAAGCACAGAGAGGTCTGGTAAAGCATAGGGAAGCATTGTAAAGCACAGAGAGGTCTGGTAAAGCATAGGGAAGCATTGTAAAGCACAGAGAGGTCTGGTAAAGCATAGGGAAGCATTGTAAAGCACAGAGAGGTCTGGTAAAGCATAGGGAAGCATTGTAAAGCACAGAGAGGTCTGGTAAAGCATAGGAAGCATTGTAAAGCACAGAGAGGTCTGGTAAAGCATAGGGAAGCATTGTAAAGCACAGAGAGGTCTGGTAAAGCAAATTAAAAACAAACCAGGGTAAACTAACCCTTCATAGAGTTCCTCATAGTAAAAGCACAGCAAAGTGTAATAAAGCACAGTGAAAGCACGGTAAAGCATATTAATAAACATGGCAAACCAGGGTAAAGTATGGTAAATGCAGAGCATAACCATGGGAAAAGTGCAAAAATATCATAGGTCAAGCTTAATAAGGCTAACCTTCATGATAATAGTAACCCTCATAGTGCGAATGTTGCTGATGGTCTTGTTGTCTGTATTTCCTTGCAGGAGACCCCCTCCTCCGAGAAGATAAAGCATTCCTGGAGCTGGAACCTGGATGAGCCGATCCCTGAGACAGACCCCTGGTAATGCACACGCCAGGCTGGGAACAAGACTCCTGCTGCACAGCAGTGTGATCCATTCCAGGTTGAAGAGTCTACTCCAGGTCCTGGAGGGCTGATCCACTCCTGGTCTTTGTTTCAACCCTGTTCTAAACCGTTTAAAACCTCCATCCAGACCCCTGGAGTCCTTCATGATCTCATTTTACCAGCAAAACCTGGAATGGAATTCATGCCCTCCAGGACCGGGATTGGACAGCCCTGGTCTATGAGTTTTGTTTTGAATTGTTCTGGTTCCTGCATTTGAATACTATTATTATTATTATTATTATTATTATTATTATTATTATTATTATTATTATTATTATTATTATTCATTCCTTTAGCAGACGCCTGCTTTATCCCAGGCGACTCACACAGGTGTTACAGGGCAGCGCAGGGTTACAATGTGGGGTCAGTGCGCGAGGCACAGCGGATGTCGTTGTTAACTCTTTCATTGCCTGTGTTTGGTTTCAGGAGCCGAGCGATCCGGACCTTTTGGGGAGCTGAGCACGCCCATCGTCGTGCCGAAAAACTGAGAACGCCCTGAAGAGCGGCAAGCCCGAGCCTCAGAGCTCCCCTCCCCAGGTACCCCACGCTGTCCCGGACGCTCCATACACACGCTGCTGCGCTGAAGTGTACAAGCGATTACTTAAAAGCATATTAAAAAAAAAAGTCTGTTTTGAATTTAAACTTTAAAATAATCCAATGTTTCAACCTGCCTGATGATGTCAACCAGGGATAGAGTTACACCAACGAGGAGCACAGCAGCAGAAAAGCTCTAGCAAATTTTTTTTTGGACCAACTAAAGTCTCTGCGTTTTCTGATCTCTAGTAAAATGATCTGCACAGTGTGGGGGTGGGACTCCTAGTCCAGGTTTTACTGCTACCAGCTTGATCAGCCCCAGTGTGTCTAGCTAACAAGCTCAGGTGTGTCTGATTATTAAACTCCCAGTCCATCTCCCCTGTCGCCCCTCTTTTTCCTTCCCGCAGGCTGGAAGGGGCCACACCCCTCGACAGAAGCGGGCGTCCCTCTGAGAGAGAGACAGCTGTCCAAGCCGCTGAGCGAGAGGACGAACAGCACTGACAGCGAAGCGATCCCGGACCTGGGTCACTCCACCCAGGTACACTAGTGCCACGTTTCCTCGGCAACGGCTGCCCACGGCAACAAAACAGGCTGTGTTTTTTATATAGCTTTGTACTTCTGTTTTGACTTCTGTTTTGTTTTGGCAGACTTCTTTATCCCAGGCGACTCACACAGGTGTTACAGGGCAGCGCAGGGTTACAATGCAAGCTTCAGATTGAAACACAGTGTAGTTTACAGCAAGTGCAAATAATAACACTACTAGAATCCAATATGAACCAGGATGCTGTGTATAATAATAACACTACTAGAATCCAATATGAACTAGGATGCTGTGTATAATAATAACACTACTAGAATCCAATATGAACTAGGATGCTGTGTATAATAATAACACTACTAGAATCCAATATGAACTAGGATGCTGTGTATAATAATAACACTACTAGAATCCAATATGAACTAGGATGCTGTGTATAATAATAACACTACTAGAATCCAATATGAACTAGGATGCTATGTATAATAATAACACTACTAGAATCCAATATGAACTAGGATGCTATGTATAATAATAACACTACTAGAATCCAATATGAACTAGGATGCTGTGTATAATAATAACACTACTAGAATCCAATATGAACTAGGATGCGACAAGTTAGGATCACAGCTAGGCAATGACAATGTAGACTATTAGCTGAGGATCCAGTAACGCTGATGCAGACAAACTGACTACCATGCAGCCAGGAGTTGTTCAAGCTGTCTGTTTTATGGCTGTGATCAAATATGCGGAGCTTGATATAGCTGTAGAAAAACAAAGCAACATCAGTCTAAAGAAAAGCCTTTATTAATCCATTTCTGTACTCTGTATTGTTGTGTTGTTTAGTTTGGGTGCAATTGCAGGGATGGGAATCAGACTCCTATTGCACAGCAGTGTGATCCATTCCAGGTTTTACTGCTACCAGCTTGATCAGCCCCCAGTGTGTCTAGCTAACAAGCTCAGGTGTGTCTGATTTATTAAACTCCCAGTGAAACCAGGACTGGATCGCACCGCTGTGCAAAGGGAGTCTCATTTCCATCCCTGAAATTAGTAAAAGCTTTGGTCGTCGTGCTTGGTTTTATTTGCAATAACGTGCCTGTGTGTTCTGTGTGGTTTGTCTTTTCCTCCAGGTCCCTCGCAAAGTGGTTTACGACCAGCTGAACCAAATTCTAGTGTCAGACGCAGCGCTGCCAGAGAATATCATTCTGGTAAACACCACCGAGTGGCAGGGACAGGTAACTGCATCTCTCTCTCTCTCCATATACTCTATATATATATATAATGTTCTCTCCTGCATTGTAACTGCAGTTTAATACCGCTAGACTAGACCGAATTAGATTTTAACTGCAGTTGGACTGGAATTACATTGCAGGGATGGAACGCCTATCGCACAGCAGTGTGATCCATTCCAGGTTTTACTGCTACCAGCTTGACCAGCCCCAGTGTGTCTAGCTAACAAGCTCAGGGTGTGTCTGATTATTAAACTCCCAGTGAAACCAGGACTGGATCACTCTGCTGTGCAGCGGAGTCTTATTTCCATCCCTGATTTTAGTGCCTGTCTGTGTCTGTGAACCAGATGGAAGTATGTCTTGGATTCCACAGTGATCCTCGCATCGGGAGGCAAAATTGCATGGAATGTGTCCTTACTGGCACCTGCAGGGCTTGTCCTCTAGGGGCGGTAGCTCACATCCTCTGCGGCGCTCCTGGTTGTAAAGAGGCGATTTAACCTACTTACAAAGATTAGGGGAACTGTGCTTCACCAACATCTGCTACTGCAGAGTCACTTCCAATAGGACCTTGTTTGTTTTACGTCTCATCCGAAGGACGGAGCACAAGGAGGTGAAGTGACTTGCTCAGGGTCTCAGACAGGGAGTTGCTCAGGGTCTCAGGCGTGTCTCGCAGCCCTGTTGTTTTTGCAGTACGTGTCTTTGCCGCCGCTCTCTCACAGCCCTGTTGTTTTTGCAGCACGTGTCTTTGCCTCTTGCTCTCTCACAGCCCTGTTGTTTTTGCAGTACGTGTCTGTGCCTCTCGCTCTCTCACAGCCCTGTTGTTTTTGCAGTACGTGTCTTTGCCTCTCGCTCTCACAGCCCTGTTGTTTTTGCAGTATGTGTCTTTGCCTCTTGCTCTCTCACAGCCCTGTTGTTTTTGCAGTACGTGTCTTTGCCTCTCGCTCTCTCACAGCCCTGTTGTTTTTGCAGTACGTGTCTTTGCCTCTCGCTCTCTCACAGCCCTGTTGTTTTTGCAGTACGTGTCTTTGCCTCTCGCTCTCTCACAGCCCTGTTGTTTTTGCAGTACGTGTCTTTGCCTCTCGCTCTCACAGCCCTGTTGTTTTTGCAGTACGTGTCTTTGCCTCTCGCTCTCTCACAGCCCTGTTGTTTTTGCAGTACGTGTCTTTGCCTCTCGCTCTCTCACAGCCCTGTTGTTTTTGCAGTACGTGTCTTTGCCTCTCGCTCTCTCACAGCCCTGTTGTTTTTGCAGTACGTGTCTTTGCCTCTCGCTCTCACAGCCCTGTTGTTTTTGCAGTACGTGTCTTTGCCTCTCGCTCTCTCACAGCCCTGTTGTTTTTGCAGTACGTGTCTTTGCCTCTCGCTCTCACAGCCCTGTTGTTTTTGCAGTACGTGTCTTTGCCTCTCGCTCTCTCACAGCCCTGTTGTTTTTGCAGTACGTGTCTTTGCCTCTCGCTCTCACAGCCCTGTTGTTTTTGCAGTACGTGTCTTTGCCTCTCGCTCTCTCACAGCCCTGTTGTTTTGCAGTACGTGTCTTTGCCTCTTGCTCTCTCACAGCCCTGTTGTTTTTGCAGTACGTGTCTTTGCCTCTCGCTCTCTCACAGCCCTGTTGTTTTTGCAGTACGTGTCTTTGCCTCTCGCTCTCTCGCAGCCCTGTTGTTTTTGCAGTACGTGTCTTTGCCTCTCGCTCTCACAGCCCTGTTGTTTTTGCAGTACGTGTCTTTGCCTCTCGCTCTCACAGCCCTGTTGTTTTTGCAGTACGTGTCTTTGCCTCTCGCTCTCACAGCCCTGTTGTTTTTGCAGTACGTGTCTTTGCCTCTCGCTCTCACAGCCCTGTTTTTGCAGTACGTGTCTTTGCCTCTCGCTCTCTCACAGCCCTGTTGTTTTTGCAGTACGTGTCTTTGCCTCTCGCTCTCTCACAGCCCTGTTGTTTTTGCAGTACGTGTCTTTGCCTCTCGCTCTCTCACAGCCCTGTTGTTTTTGCAGTACGTGTCTTTGCCTCTCGCTCTCTCACAGCCCTGTTGTTTTTGCAGTACGTGTCTTTGCCTCTTGCTCTCTCGCAGCCCTGTTGTTTTTGCAGTACGTGTCTTTGCCTCTCGCTCTCACAGCCCTGTTGTTTTTGCAGTACGTGTCTTTGCCTCTTGCTCTCTCACAGCCCTGTTGTTTTTGCAGTACGTGTCTTTGCCTCTTGCTCTCTCGCAGCCCTGTTGTTTTTGCAGTACGTGTCTTTGCCTCTCGCTCTCTCACAGCCCTCGCTCTCGCAGCCCTGTTGTTTTGCAGTACGTGTCTTTGCCGCCGCTCTCTCACAGCCCTGTTGTTTTGCAGTATGTGGCAGAGCTGCTACAGTGTCGGAGGATGCCCGTGGTTTGCACGCCCACCAGCGTGGAGATTCAGACCGTGCTCAGTGCAGTGCTCTCCGGATTCAGAAATTGTGAGTGAAACTCCCAGCCCGAACATTTAGCAGCACCCAGACCTGTAGGATTGAGAACCAATTAAAAAAAAAAAAACTACAAACGTTTAGATCTAATTCTGTGTTCTAATAGATTTATACACTACTGTATGCATTTAAACGCATTGAACACAATTTAGATATTTTATTTAACATCGCATAATCAAAAAGAAACTACGAAATGAGATCGCAGAATAACACAGTCTACCATGATAGTACAGCAGCATTTCATGTTAGATTTCGAAACTGTCACATTTTTTTTTTTTAAGTATATAGAAAACTTCAAAGCGCTGGTGTGTAATTCAGTATGTTCACATTATTCAGCAGGTTTCATTCGACTTGAATATAAATGGGTTCGTTCTACAGGGTGATGCAAACCACAGCGAATGAAGGGAGCATGTTATATATTATAACTGTAGTGTTTACTATGTACTGCAATAGACTAGATTGTAATAATTATAACTGCAGTGTTTCTGGATGGTAAGCTTATGAAGAAAGTGTGTGTGTGTGTTTGGTGTTAGTGTTGTGTGTGCGTGATTGTAGTGTGTGATCTGTTTGTGTGTGTGATGTATCTGATTTAATGTGTGTGTGTGTTTGTATTGTGTGTGTGTGTTTGTGTCTGATTTATATGTGTGTGTGTGTATGTTTGATCTGATTATGTGTTTGGGTCTGATTTATGTGTTTGTGTGTGTGATGTGTGTGTGTGTGTGTGTGTGTGTGTGTGTGCGTGCATGTTTGGGTCTGATTTTGTGTGTTTGTGTTGTTCCTCTATATAACCCCCTCTCCCCTCCCCAGCTGTAACTGTAACTCGTCAATGCCGCGGCCGGTGAAGGTGGCAGCGATCGGCACTCAGAGTTATCTGGGCTCCATCCTTCGCTTCTTCGTTACCCAACTCGCCAACAAGACTTCGGACTGGCTCAACCACATGAGATTCCTGCTGATCCCGCTGGGTAAGAGAGATGCCAGCCTCTTAACCCCTTACCTGCCGTGACTGATCCCGCTGGGTAAGAGAGAGGCCAGCCTCTTAACCCCTTACCTGCCGTGACTGATCCCGCTGGGTAAGAGAGAGGCCAGCCTCTTAACCCCTTACCTGCCGTGACTGATCCCGCTGGGTAAGAGAGAGGCCAGCCTCTTAACCCCTTACCTGCCGTGACTGATCCCGCTGGGTAAGAGAGAGGCCAGCCTCTTAACCCCTTACCTGCCGTGACTGATCCCCACTGGGTAAAAATAAATACGGCAAATATTTGCCTTCTGATCAGTTTTGAATGTGACAACAGTGTTTGTTTTTCTGCTGTAAATAAATATGTTTCATTGTAAAATATCTTGAAATATCCAGCCCTCGATATCGGCTGATCTTGTCTCCTTTTTCTCCGGCAGGATCTCACCCGGTAGCGAAATACCTGGGCTCGGTAGACAGCCGATACAACACAGCTTTCCTTGACCAGTCCTGGAGGGACCTGTTCAGCCGGGCAGAACCTCCCTCGACAGGTACAGAACCGATCGGTCCAGTCAACACTGCAGCCAGAGCTATCTTCAAACAAGACCCACAATGCAACCTGATGCAGTCCAAACCCTTTTACTACAAATTTATTATTATTATTATTATTATTATTATTATTATTATTGAATCATTTAGCAGATGCTTTTATCCAAAGCGACTTACAGAGACTAGGGGGGTGAACTCTGCTTCATCAACAACTGCTGCTGCTGCTGCTGCAGAGTCACTTCCAATAGGAGCTCGTTTGTTTTGCGTCTCATCCGAAGGACGGAGCACAAGGAGGTGAAGCGACTTGCTCAGGGTCTCACACACATACACACACACACACACACACACACACAGACACACACAGGGAGTCAGTGGCTGAGCCGGGATTTGACCCTCCTGGTATCAAGACCCCTTTTTTCTTTAACCGCTGGATCCATCTAATAATGGGAAAACTCCGACAATAAGTCTAATACATTAATGCGCACTTCTGAAATAAGTCGCTTCTCCAGCTAAACTAACATTTTTTTTTTTGGTGCTGGTTTTGTTTCAGACCCCTTTGATGTCGTGGGTCGGATCTCGCAGTACATTGCTGGAGCCAGCATAACTCACCAGCTGCCCATCGCAGAAGCCATGCTGACCTGCAAACACAGAATGTGAGTCTCGAACCGGGAGCACAAGACACTAACCCCCCCCCACCCCCCTCCGGGAGCTGAGTTTGACACCCCTGGTCTAAAAGGGCATTATACAGGGGTAATGACAAGGCTCATTTCAGTGTGAAGTGATGGGGCGCTCTCTCGGGGTGCTGTTCCCTTTAAACCTGTAGCGACGCGGCTGGTAATAAGACTCCCCTTCCCCTGAGGGTCCAGTAACGCGATGCAGACAAACTGACTACCATGCAGCCAGGAGTTGTTCAAGCTGTCTGTTTTATGGCTGTGATGGAGTATGCGGAGCTTGATATAGCTGTATAAAAACAAAGTGAAATCAGTCTAAAGAAAAGCCTTTATTAATCCATTACTGTACTAGGTATTGTCGTTTTATGTTAGGTTTAGTTTTGGTGCAATTGCAGGGATGGGAATCAGACTCCTATTGCACAGCAGTGTGATCCGGTCCAGGTTTTACTGCTACCAGCTTGATCAGCCCCCCAGTGTGTCTAGCTAACAAGCTCAGGGTGTGTCTGATTATTAAACCCCCAGTGAAACCAGGACTGGATCACACTGCTGTGCAGCGGGAGTCTGATTCCCATCCCTGCTGCTTTACGCAGATTTCTTTATTTCTCAGATGATGTTGAAGAGCAGCTCTGAGCTGGGCTGGGCTGCTGGAATTGGAAATTACATCTTTGTTGTGTTTTCCCCCCTCAGGCATGACGAAGACTCCTATCAGAAGTTCATTCCCTTCATTGGGGTGAGTGGCAGGCTGCGTTTCCATCTCTTACAGTTCCAGCATTGATTCTGTTGTTGTGGTCGTTATCTGTGATTTTATCAAGATCGTGTAAGACTGGAACAATCTGAAACTCAACCAGATCGATTCGTTCTATTTCCACAGCGCGAGCGTGCACGCATTTAAACTCCTGTTACCTGCTTCAATATTCCTCTGTGTGTCTCGTAGGTTGTCAAGGTGGGACTGATTGAGTCGTGTCCAGCCAGCTCTGGTAAGATTTCATACAAACACAGCAGCGTGCGGGTTTATTAGAAAGCCCTGTTGTGCTTCTGTGGGTTTTGATTTGTTCTGCGGATGAAATCAAAAGAGTGCAAAGAAGAGCGACCAGAATTATCCCGAATTATCCCGTAAAAGGCATGTCGTATGCAGACAGGCTTATCTATTCAGTCTTGAACAAAGAAGACTACACGGCGATCTGATTCAAGCGTTCAAAATCCTAAAAGGTATTGACAACCCAGGGGACCTGACAAAAGAAACAAGGACCAGGGATCACAAGTGGAGATTAGATAAAGGGGCATTCAGAACAGAAAATAGGAGGCACTTTTTTTACACAGAGAATTGTGAGGGTCTGGAACCAACTCCCCAGTAATGTTGTTGAAGCTGACACCCTGGGATCCTTCAAGAAGCTGCTTGATGAGATTCTGGGATCAATAAGCTACTAACAACCAAACAAGGAAAGATGGGCTGAATGGGGCCTCCTCTCGTTTGTAAACTTTCTTATGTTCTTAAACCACTGGAACTAGAAATCTGGGAAAAACTGTCAGGCAAATAATTAGTGACTGTCTAATTACTGACTTTAAGAGACAACACATGCAGTTTAAAGTCTATAGCACTGATTTACTGAGCGGAAATTGAGATTCTCACACCCAGAGGTGTTTTCGTGCAGGCGGCTCTATAAAAGATATCGATGACACATCTGGAGGTGTGCTATTAAATCCACACACTGCTGTATAGAATGAATTCATCTTTTTGATTTGAAACTAGATTAGAAATCTTTCTGGATCTGAGCTCTCTCTCTCTCTCTCTCTCTCTCTCTCTCTCTCTCTCTCTCTCTCTCTCTCCTCACAGGAGACGGTGATGAGGGCGTGGCTTTGAGCCTGGCTGTCCCCTCCACATCCCCGCCCCCTCACGGAGCTGCCGTCGGATTGGCTAAGGAGACCGCTGCGACCCCGCCCTCTTCGCCTTCTATGACCAGCGGGCTGGCAGTGATGGGGTGAGCCTCATTTTTTTCTCAAGTCTCAATGTGATGCATCAAGTGACATAAATACAGCTGGTGTTTTGATTTTAAAGGGGTCAAAACTGGAGAATTGTTGAGACAACAAGCATGGCTATTTGTTTGCTGTGGATCTGAAATATAGGATACGGTACTCTGTGTGTGTGTGTGTGTGTCTCTCAGTGTGTGTGTCTCTCAGTGTGTGTGTGTGTCTCTCGTGTGTGTGTGTGTGTGAGATTCTCTCAGTGTGTGTGTGTGTCTCGTGTGTGTGTGTGAGATTCTCTCATTGTGTGTGTACGTGTGTGTTTGTGTGTGAGATTGTGTGTGTGTGTGTGTGTGTGTGTGTGTGTGTGTGTGTGTATATAGAGAGAGAGAGATAGAGATATAGAGAGAGAGAGATAGAGATAGATAGATAGATAGATAGATAGGAGGCTGTGTGGTACAGCGGTTAAAGAAAGGGACTTGATACCAGGAGTATACTCAGCCACTGACTCCCTGTGTGTGCGTGCGTGCGTGCGTGCGTGCGTGCGTGACCCTGAGCAAGTCACTTCACCTCCTTGTGCTCCGTCTTTCGGGTGAGACGTAGTTGTAAGTGACTCTGCAGCTGATGCATAGTTCACACACGCTAGTCTCTGTAAGTCGCCTTGGATAAAGGCGTCTGCTAAATAAACACATTTTATGTTTATATAAGTTCTCATCAGCTTGATGCATGACGCTGGTAGTACTTACCTGATACATTGATATGATTTCCATTTTTTTTTTTTAAGTCGTTATTAATACAAATACTAAACAGATGAGACCCTCCTCAGAACTCTGCAGAGATCTGCTTCAGATTCACGCAGCTGATTTTTTTTTCTCTCGCGCGGATTCGTTACTGCTCTTGACGTGACTCGCAGTAATAACCCTGTCCACGCAGGAGCCCTGCCGCGTCCCATGCCGTCGACACCATCGGCCTGCAGGTGGATTACTGGCTGGCCACTGGAGGAGAGAAGAAGAAAGAGGGGGAGAGGAGGGACACGGGTTCGAAAAACACCCTGAAAAGCAGCTTCCGCTCCGTGCAGGTCAGCCGGCTGCCAGGGGGCGCTGTGGGGGAGAGCCAGGCTGCCCTCAACACCATGGCAATGACCGTCGTCACCAAGGAGAAGAACAAGAAGGGTGAGCAAGCCCGGGGGAGAGACCCCTGCTGGCTCGGGGGTGTAATTACAGCTGGTGTCCCATCAGACTAATATATTATTATTATTTATTTCTTAGCAGACGCCCTTATCCAGGGCGACTTACAATTGTTACAAGATATCACATTATTTTTACATACAATTCCCCATTTATACAGTTGGGTTTTTACTGGAGCAATCTAGGTAAAGTACCTTGCTCAAGGGTACAGCAGCAGCGTCCCCCACCTGGGATTGAACCCACGACCCTCCGGTCAAGAGTCCAGAGCCCTAACCACTACTCCACACTGCTGCTAATAATAATAATAATAATAATAATAATAATAATAATAATAATAATAATAATAATAATAATAATAATAATAATAACATCGCAAAGCAGAGGCTGTTCTGCTTGCTGCTGAGCGAGGAGCCTGCGGGCTGAGATCGCTCGGCTCTGATCGGTTTCATTTCATTGTGATTTTGTGTTCCAGTGCCTACGATCTTCCTGGGGAAGAAACCCAAAGAGAAGGAGCTGGACTCGAGGAGCCAGGTGATCGAGGGCATCAGCCGGCTCATTTGCTCTGCCAAGCAGCAGCAAACCATCCTGAAGGGTAAGGAGCCGAGCGATCGCTGTCCAAACGGTGTCTGCCCGCTACGTTTTCAGCCCCGCTGTTTCGTTGCACGTCGCTCGTGGCCCGCAGGGTTAATGCTGTCTCTTCTGCTCTTTTACTTCCAGTGTCGATAGACGGAGTGGAGTGGAGTGACGTCAAGTTTTTTCAACTCGCCGCTCAGTGGCCGACTCACGTCAAGTACTTACCAGTCGGACTCTTTGGTTACAATAAACCTGCCGGCTAAGACACGCCCCCGACCCGCCTCTGCCTGACAGCCATTGGCCAGCTGCAGCACAAGCCACTCCCACTGAGAACTGAGCCAGCCAATCACATGCTGGGTTTCTCTTCCAATCCCAGCTGCCTTTGTTTTTGTTTTGCTGTGAAACGCAGTTGTCGAGTGCGCCCGGAACCTGTTGTCACGGCGACAGCAGTACTTTAACATCTGATTGGATAAAAGGCACGCCGGTCACATTTTTAGCACTTAACTGATTGGTCAGCATGGAAACGACTGCACTTAAAATCTTGTTCTGTGTTTTGTTTTTTTTTTAAAACCAAAGCAACAGGTAGGTATTTGAAAGACAAGATCCAACATCCAATAATAACCAATTTTAGATGTTGGATAAGTTGGATAAGTCATCGATCGTGAATTATACAGCTGAACAAATGTGTCGTTCTGTTATCAGGACGGAGCTCCTGCAGAAATCAGGGCGAGGGGGTCGCTGGTGTGGATCAGGGGGGGGCTGATTCCCCGTTCAGAGTGAATTCAGAAACAGCTGCTCGGGTTTGTGGGGGTCGCTGTTCTCCGCAGAGTCTTTAAGAAAAGCAGCGATCGTCACAAACCCAAGCAGCTGTTTCTGAATTCACTCTGAACGGGGAATCAGCCCCCCCTGATCCACACCAATTTACAGTATAATCTTCGAGACTGGCTCCCCAACGCCATTGAATCCGACCCCTTTCCTGTCAGATCAACAGAAACTTCCATAACCAGTGAGAGGACCCCTGTCCTTCTTTTAAATGTCTGGTCTGTTACCTTTTCTCCTGTTCTCAGAGTGATTTCAGAACTGACCACCTCTGCCTGTCCAGGCTTCAAATCTCAAGCCTGTGTGATCCGCTTGACCTAAGCTGAAGAAGAGCCTTTTTATACGAGCAATCATCGAGGAGTCTTTGAAATGCTCCACTGGTGCAAAAAAAAACACCATGACACTCCATTGCCATAATCAAGTAATAACGCGTCCATTAACTGGCTGTGCTGTCCTAGCTGGACCGGTCTTAAAAAGTGTTTGCACCATGTAAGGTGCGTGCGTGCGTGCGTGTGCGCGTGCGTGCAAGCGAGCGAGAGCTGTATCTCGCTAATTGTTATGAAATTGTATGCAATTTCACAAAAGTGTTATGAAGCACAATAACCACTAGAGGGACCCCTTCCCAACATTTTTGTCAAATGAAAAGCTTTTAAAAGTTTGCTGTTGATTTGTATGTGTGTAAAAAAAAAAAAAGTGAATGTATATTGTATTGGGTAAGATCATCATTTTTTTTTTTTTGAATTCTGATGATCCTGAGCCCTGTATTGCTATATATTTTTTTTTAAATGCGTTTTCTGATCCTGTCTTGAATGTTGTATTGCTGCTTCAGTATTGTCATAGTTCCCTGTTCTTACCTGTGGTTTTGAAACGCCAGAGTGCCACCATTAAACCCGTCCCCACTGCAACACTGTGCCTCCAGTGAATGCAGTGGAACACAAGGTATCCGTTGCAGTGGGGACAGGTATATGGTTACACTCTGGTGTACCAGCAGTATTTTTTTTTGTCGGTGATTAAGTGCCATTTCTGTGTTTTTTAAAACTGGTGCTTCAGCTGTCTTGCATATTGTAAAACACATTGTCAGAAATGTACCATAATTTTCCCCCCCACCACCCCACCCCCTTATTATATAAAAAGGTAACTGCTGCCTGTGAATTATAAACCAGTACACTCCCCCACCCCCCCTTGTGGAACTTTTGGGTTACTGCAGTTAAGATTTTCAATGTCAGAAAATGTCAAGTACAGCCAATAGATCAGTTTGAGTTCCTGCTTCCTGGTCACTTGACCATGAGCAGCACGAGAAGTGATTGAGTACCAGGAAGAACTGTGTAATCTTGCAAATATTGGCATAACCTTAGAGTATTAACAGGGATTGGGAATCAGACTCCCGTTGCACAGCAGTGTGATCCAGTCCTGGTTTCACTGGGAGTTTAATAATCAGTCACACCCTGAGCTTGTTAGCTAGACACACTGGGGGCTGATCAAGCTGGTAGCAGTAAAACCTGGACTGGATCACACTGCTGTGCAATAGGAGTCTTATCCCCAGCCCTGATCCGCTGTGCAATAGGAGTCTTGTTATTTTCAGCCCTGGTATTAAACAAAGGAACGAAGTGATCTTCTGCACAGAAAAAGGAAGTTGTAAAAAAAAATTACACAAGGTTATACAAATTCCATTTTTTTTTTCTTAGTTGAGCTGGGAGTGGGGATAGGAGGATTCTAGAATTATAATGACGTACATATGACAGCAGTGAGACCGCAACCCGCGACTCTCAAACAAGTAAAGCGACTTAAAGCCACGCTTTTACGTTTTATTATAAGCGGACTTGGCAATTGTGATTGCGATACGTGCAGGAAAACTGCTAGTTGTTTTTCGTTTTTTTTTTTTTTTTTTAGACTGGTCCAAACACACTGGTTTGTGTCCTTGGAGCCCGTATTGTAAAACATACAGTCTGTAAGCTTAAATGTTAAATAAAACTAAATAAAAAGCAATTTTAAATACAAATAACAAATGTTTTTTTTTCTGGGTAACGCTGTGTGGTATTTTGCACATTTGACTCTCTCTCTTTTTGTTTTTCTTGCTCTGTGTGCTGTTATTAAATCCTGTTGCAATAAGTCATGTTCGTGTAATATAATAATAATAATAATAATAATAATAATAATAATAATAATAATAAGAGCGCCTTGTTTCTTTACGACTTCATAAAGTGAGGCGCCGAATCGCTCTGATCGGTTTACAGTGTAAAATGTGTAATCCGATAGTGTTATTACTGTTATAGATATTGTAATAATCGGACCATCGTCCCTTTTTCAGTGTTTTCTTTAAAATAAAGTCTGGATTTGTACCGCTTGTCCGCTTCCTTCCTTTCCTCTCTCTCTCTCTCTCTCTCTCTCTCTCAAATTCAAATTCAAAAAATGCTTTATTGGCATGACAAAATGGAATTGAGTTTTGCCAAAGCAATTCAACAATGAACATTATCACATAACAACCCAGACAATACAATACAACAACAACCCTCCCATTTCTCTCTCTCTCTCTCTCTCTCTCTCTCTCTCTCTCTCTCTCTCTCTCTCTCTCTCTCTCACAGTTGCAGTTCAAGTTACTTCTCAAATGCTAGAGCTACCTTAAAACTTGCCACTGTGTAAAACAGGTTACAAAAGAGGTCTAATTAAGCAATTAGGGTCTAGTTAAGTGACACTGCCGCCTTAATAAAGTGAGGGGTGAGCTGACTACGAAGACTAAACTACAATATACAAGTAAATCAGCCAAAAGCACCATTTCACGTTTAATTTGTAGTTCCCAACACTTTTGGGTGAAATGTAGGAGAAAAAAACCGTAAATCCCTGTCATACAGTCAGAAATAAGTCTCCAAAGGTGGGTAAAAATATCACTTTCCTCCTTTTTCTCCCAAACCATATTTTTGTGCAGATTTTTTGCAGACCCCAGGCACGTTTATTCACGCATATGTATATTTCAGGACATCCGAGTTTAATAACAATTAATGTTTTTCTGTCAACATAGAAATATACTCGGGAACGCATTTATTTCGACATCTGTATCATTTACATTAAACCATTTATTTATATTTAAAAACGGACAAGTCGCACGCACCTCAGGCAAATAATAATATTAATAATAATCATTTTTAAGACCCCAGGCACTTTTATCCACGCATATGTATATATGAAGCAAAAAATACATTGGAAATATGAAAAAAATAAGCCTATAAAGTTATCAAAAGTGCCCATTATTATTATTATTTATTTAGCAGACGCCTTTCTCCAAGGCGACTTACAGAGACTAGGGTGTGTGAACGATGCATCAGCTGCAGAGTCACTTACAACTACGTCTCACCTGAAAGACGGAGCACAAGGAGGTTAAGTGACTTGCTCAGGGTCACACAATGAGTCAGTGGCTGAGGTGGGATTTGAACCGGGGACCTCCTGGTTACAAGCCCTTTTCTTTAACCACTGGACCCACACAGCATTTTTACGTCGGTGATGACGTCTCTGGCTTGCTCTCTCTCGGTTTCCTGGTAAAATGGCACCGTGGCTGGTGGTCGGTGAGTTGGTTTTGTACGCCGCGTGTTTTATCTGCGGGATTATCACGGCAGCTTCGGTAACCATAACGCAGGTGAGTCGGTAACCGGGCACCGGGCACCGGGCGAGTCTCGTAGCGGGTTTAAACTTGTATTGAGTTCATGCGAGGCGTGCATTTGAAGAAGGCACGGGTGCTTCCCATCGTCACTGTCTTAGTCGTGGATTTAACTTCACGCCCCCCCCACCGAAAACTTTTAAAGTTTGCGTTTGTTTAAGTGTAAAAAACAAAACAAACACACGGGAAAAAAAAGAGACTTCGATAATACTCACTTTTTTCATGTACAGTCCTTGTTTTCAGACTGAAGTCGACCGTAAAACTTGGCCGGATTGCTTTAGAGTGAAATATTTTATTTTATTTTATTTTATTTATTTATTTTTGCAGCATTGTCACAAAGTAAGTTAGACAAGCCGTAGGTGTCAATTTGTATTTTTCTGTTTTAATAGATGCATTTAAAAAAAAAACGGTCTAAGCGCCATTTTTAATCCGTATATGCTGTTTTGTGTCGTTGTTTAATAATGTCAAATCATGTTTAAGATGCGCGAAGGCAGCTGTGGTTTGTGTTTGGGTTTGTGTGTCCCTAATTTATGTATTTGTTTGATATAAATGTTCTGCAGTTTCAAAATAAAACCGCGAGGTAATGCTGGTTAACTTCACGGAAGCATTAAAAAACAAAGTCCATGAAGTTTCGTTTTTAAATTAGTGTCACAAGACTTGCGTGGTTTGGCAACACGCCCACGATTGACATGCGTGGACAGAGGCTGAAGCATAAGCCTCAGGAAACAACTGAAGATTTATGGATTTGAACCTGTGACACTGACGCTGAGCTGCCTCTCTATACATCTGCCCTGTTTGGGTGTGTTTACATCATGTGACAGAAAGGGTTTCGCTTGATAATTGACCCCTAATTCGTGTCAGATGCTAGCAGGGTCAGGTCTGAGCAACAAAACCGAAAGACTTCTGCCAGCTTGATCAGCCCCCAGTGTGTCTAGCTAACAAGCTCAGGTGTGTCTGATTATTAAACTCCTAGTGAAACCAGGGATTGAAATAAGACTCCTATCGCACAGCAGTGTGATCCAGTCCAGGTTTTACTGCTTCCAGCTTGATCAGCCCCCAGTGTGTCTAGCTAACAAGCTCAGGTGTGTCTGATTATTAAACTCCTAGTGAAACCAGGACACTCTCTCCAATGGGAGCTGGTCTGGTTCAGTAATTGAGAGCTCACGCTGGAATCAAAACAGCAGACACAGCAGAGGGGGCCCCCCAGGACCGGGGAGCGTTGCTGTTACCACAGGACCCCCCCTAGATTACCGAGTGCTTGTTTTCCTTGCTTGTGATTAGCGGGTTTGCTTCGTGGTTTGCAGGGGGAGTTCGCCGGGCACTGCATGCTGTATGGGGCCGCCAGCTACAACGCGACCTCCAAGGAGTTCTCCGTGTCCTCTTCCAGCAGCGCCTCCCTCTGCTACTTCGTCTCTGCCATCTCCGTCCTGATCTCCATCTACTGCTTCTCTGTGGTGCTGTACTGGATCTACGCCAGCTGCGTCGATGAGGTCCAACGGTAACTCACCCCCTCTGTCTCTGTCTCCAGGGGCTCTGTGTGGATGACAGTGTCTCTCTCTCCAGGGGCTCTCTGTCTCAGTCTCTCTGTGTTTCAGTGTCTCTGTGTCTCAGTGTCTCCCTCTCTCTCTCTCCAGGGGCTCTGTGTGGATGACAGTCTCTCTGTGTCTCAGTGTCTCCCTCTCTCTCTCCAGGGGCTCTGTGTGGATGACAGTCTCTCTGTGTCTCAGTGTCTCCCTCTCTCTCTCCAGGGGCTCTGTGTGGATGACAGTCTCTCTGTGTCTCAGTGTTTCTGTCTCTCTCTCTCTCTCTCCAGGGGCTCTGTGTGGATGTCAGTCTCTCTGTGTCTCAGTGTCTCTGTGTCTCAGTGTTTCTGTCTCTCTCTCTCTCTCCAGGGGCTCTGTGTGGATGTCAGTCTCTCTGTGTCTCAGTGTCTCTGTGTCTCAGTGTTTCTGTCTCTCTCTCTCTCTCCAGGGGCTCTGTGTGGATGTCAGTCTCTCTGTGTCTCAGTGTCTCTGTGTCTCAGTGTTTCTGTCTCTCTCTCTCTCTCCAGGGGCTCTGTGTGGATGTCAGTCTCTCTGTGTCTCAGTGTCTCTGTGTCTCTGTGTCTCTGTGTCTCAGTGTTTCTGTCTCTCTCTCTCTCTCCAGGGGCTCTGTGTGGATGTCAGTCTCTCTGTGTCTCAGTGTCTCTGTGTCTCAGTGTTTCTGTCTCTCTCTCTCTCTCCAGGGGCTCTGTGTGGATGTCAGTCTCTCTGTGTCTCAGTGTCTCTGTGTCTCAGTGTCTCAGTGTTTCTGTCTCTCTCTCTCTCTGCAGGGGCTCTGTGTGGATGTCAGTCTCTCTGTGTCTCAGTGTCTCTGTGTCTCAGTGTTTCTGTCTCTCTCTCTCTCTCTCCAGGGGCTCTGTGTGGATGTCAGTCTCTCTGTGTCTCAGTGTCTCTGTGTCTCAGTGTCT
>CM060279.1:10773836-10790845 GCA_030684275.1 Acipenser oxyrinchus oxyrinchus | reverse complement strand
TGGCTCATTCCATTCATTTCAATAGGGATGGTAGAGGACTGGCTCACTCCATTCATTTCAATAGGGATGGTAGAGGACTGGATCACTCCATTCATTTCAATAGGGATGGTAGAGGACTGGCTCACTCCATTCATTTCAATAGGGATTTGGTCAGGACCCCAGAAAATCATGCAGAATTAAACACAATGCCGGTTTACAGAGGGATGGATTATACAAGATTTATTCTACTTATCATAACAAGTCCGAAATTCTTACGAGTATAAAGAACACCAATAATGAAAATAACATTTTAAAAGAACCAAAAAAAAAACACAAACTTAACATTGTATTTTATTATTATTATTATTATTATTATTATTATTATTATTATAATAAAAGGGGGTTAAATTACTAGTCATGTTAATAACATCTTATTTACAATACAATAATCCTACCAGTTTTATATATATTGGAAGCAGAACACAATAGCATTGCAAACGGAACCGGAATTGGAATTACGGAACGCAATGCCGATTCCAATTCTAATTCTAATCGTCTGCCAGCACCCTGCATGTACAGATTCAAGATTCAATAAACCTGCGGCCTTTGATCTGAAAATAAAACACTAGACAGCGTTAGCTTTAACTTTAACATCCCAAGATGGGATCTGTCGCTTGCCTCCCCGGTTCCTATCATAGGCACCGCGTGATTAAGGATGAATTATGAGTTACACCTCTCACAGGAAACACACCAGCGATGGGGAGGGAGGGAGGGGAGGGAGGGGGGTCCCAGGTGTCGGGCTGCTGTCTCCAGCCTCAGTCTCGGCGTCTCCCTCTCAGCTGCAGTGTGACGATGCTCTCAGCGTGTTGCAGGTACTGCACCACTCTCTTCTTCATTGCCTCCCTGCGCTCTGCACCGGGTCTCCTGGGAGAGAGAGAGGCTGGCTGAGTCACACACTCGGGCGAGGGTCGATCCGGGAGGGGCTGATTCCCGTTCAGAGTGAATTCAGAAACAGCTGCTTGGGTTTGTGACGATCGCTGCTTTTCTTAAAGACTCTGGGAGAACAGCGAAACCCAAGCAGCTGTTTCTGAGTTCACTCTGAACGGGAATCAGCCCCCCACCCCTCCCTCCCTCCGATCCGCACCCTGGTCCTGATTCTCAGCACCTGCTTTCAGTGCGAGTCGGATCCCAGTGATGGGTTAATGGGTTATAGGAGGCTGTGTGGTCCAGTGGGTAAAGAAAAGGGCTTGTAACCAGGAGGTCCCCGGTTCAAATCCCACCTCAGCCACTGACTCATTGTGTGACCCTGAGCAAGTCACTTCACCTCCTTGTGCTCCGTCTTTCGGGTGAGACGTAATTGTAAGTGACTCTGCAGCTGATGCATAGTTCACACACCCTAGTCTCTGTAAGTCGCCTTGGATAAAGGCGTCTGCTAAATAAACAAATAATAATAATAATACTAATAATAATAATGGCACGATGGCTTGGTGGGACTCTGTTCTTGTCCCTCACCTTGCGCCCCCTCCAGCAGCATTGCCACCCCAGTCTGGTAGCAGTGGAAAGCAGAGCTATAGTCCCCCTCTGCCTCTCTCTGCAGCGCTGCGCTGATCTCCTCCGCAGCTCGCTTCAGGTACTCTGGCAGCTCTGGCCCTGCCCCCGACTCCGCCCCCAGGGTTCCGGCCCCGCCCCCTGCACCTTCCAGGACCCGCAGGCTATTGGCTGACTCTGCCACGCCCCCCTCCAGCCCATTGGCAGGGGCTTCTGGACCAGCGGCTTTAAAAAAAAAAAAAAGGATGAGATTTTTTTTATTTCTAGGGTCCTTGTACAAAATAATTTGGGGACCCCTTATTAATTATTATTATTATTATTATTATTATTATTATTATTACCTTGTTTCTTGGCGCAGGGGTCGAACAGGGCAAGCTCGCTTTCAGAAAGCCGGCACCGAGGGGGGCCTCTGCAGCTCCTTGCCCCTCCCTTCAGTGTCGAACAGCAAATCAAATTCCTCCTGGGATTCCAAATGGTCGACGCCCACTTCTGGTGGGGGTGTTTTCACCTGCAGAGAGAGAGAGAGAGAGAGAGAGAGAGAGAGAGAGAGAGAGAGAGAGAGAGAGAGAGAGAGAGAGAGAGAGAGAGAGAGAGAGAGAGAGACAGAGAGAGAGACAGAAAGAGACACAGAGAGAGAGAGAGAGACAGCAGAGACAAAGAGACAGCAAGAGAGAGAGAGAGAGAGAGAGAGACAGAGAGACAGACAGAGAGACAGGGAGAGAGAGAGACAGAGAGAATATATTTACTGTATATTAATCAAATCAACTGTGAAATCACAAAACAACAGAATAAACAAACAGGGCTGCGCTACCGTGACAACGCTCGGTCGCCGGCGGCGACGGAACGTCCTCGGGTTCCGTGTAGGCCTCGGCCGCCTCCTCCCAGTTTCCTGAGGGCGACCCGGGATCTCCCCTCTGTCTGGGGCTCTGCCTGCTCCACCTCCCCTGCCTCTCCGGAGCTCAGAGGCAGGGGGATGAGAGGAGGGGGCAGGGAGGCAGAGGACTCGGAGACAGGAGGCAGGTCCAGGGGCCGTCGAACTTCACCACCCTGTGCAAACGAGATAAAGGAAATAAACTGAGTTCCAAAAAAAATTGTCAAAAAGCAGAGGGAGGCTGTTCAAAAAGCATAAGAGCCTCCCTTTCTCTCTCTCTGCTCCGCCAGCACAGAGGGAGGCTGTTCAGAGAGTATAAGAGCCTCCCTTTCTCTCTCTCTGCTCCTCCAGAACAGAGGGAGGCTGTTCAGAGAGTGTAAGCACTACCCCCTCTGTATTAAGACCTACCCTGAAAAAGTCCTTGAGCTGGGGGCTGTTATAAAGAGCTGGGATATTGACGGCGAATCTCAGCATCGCCTCTGCAGCTTTCCTCCTCTCTTCAATCACAGACGCCTCAAATCGCCCTGCAAAAAAAACCAAACACTAAATCTGCTGATCCTCCCCTCCTGCTCTGCTATGGACTCGTCTGACCCCAGCACCACGTTACTGGATCGTCAGCTGATGCGCTATCCTTGCACTATCGCACTGCTAACATGTCACTGTAGATACAACTCACTGTGATCCTAACTTGTTGCATCCTAGTTCATATTGGATTCTAGTAGTGTTATTATTATACATAGCATCCTAGTTCATATTGGATTCTAGTAGTGTTATTATTATACACAGCATCCTAGTTCATATTGGATTCTAGTAGTGTTATTATTATACACAGCATCCTAGTTCATATTGGATTCTAGTAGTGTTATTATTATACATAGCATCCTAGTTCATATTGGATTCTAGTAGTGTTATTATTATACACAGCATCCTAGTTCATATTGGATTCTAGTAGTGTTATTATTATACATAGCATCCTAGTTCATATTGGATTCTAGTAGTGTTATTATTATACACAGCATCCTAGTTCATATTGGATTCTAGTAGTGTTATTATTATACATAGCATCCTAGTTCATATTGGATTCTAGTAGTGTTATTATTATACATAGCATCCTAGTTCATATTGGATTCTAGTAGTGTTATTATTATACATAGCATCCTAGTTCATATTGGATTCTAGTAGTGTTATTATTATACATAGCATCCTAGTTCATATTGGATTCTAGTAGTGTTATTATTATACATAGCATCCTAGTTCATATTGGATTCTAGTAGTGTTATTATTATACACAGCATCCTAGTTCATATTGGATTCTAGTAGTGTTATTATTATACATAGCATCCTAGTTCATATTGGATTCTAGTAGTGTTATTATTATACATAGCATCCTGGTTCATATTGGATTCTAGTAGTGTTATTATTATACATAGCATCCTAGTTCATATTGGATTCTAGTAGTGTTATTATTATACACAGCATCCTAGTTCATATTGGATTCTAGTAGTGTTATTATTATACATAGCATCCTAGTTCATATTGGATTCTAGTAGTGTTATTATTTGCACTTGCTGTAAACTACACTGTGTTTAAATATGAAGCTTGCATTGTAAACCTGCGCTGCCCTGCAACGCCTCTATCTGGATAAATACATAAATAATATTAATAACTGAACGTGAAACTTTTCAACTCTAAACTATCAACGAGCCGTACTAGTCAGGGCTGGGAATCAGACTCCGCTGCACAGCAGTGTGATCCAGTCCTGGTTTCACTAGGAGCTTAATAATCAGGCACACCTGAGCTTGTTAGCTAGACACACTGGGGGGATGATCAAGCTGGTAGCAGTAAAACCTGGACTGGATCACACTGCTGTGCAATAGGAGTCTGATTCCCATCCCTGCAATGTAATTCCAGTGCAGTCTAGTCTAGCGATATTAAATTGCAGCTACAATGCAGGGATGGAAGTAAGACTTGGACAGCTGTAGCGCAAACCTGGACTGGGTGAAACCTCTTTGCAAACCTGCAGGGGCGCTATACTCAAACGGATCCCCTGGCTCTCCCTCCGTGCGGGGGTGGGGTGGGGGGCAGCTTACCGAAGACCTGAGCCCGGGGAAGTCAGGAAACTCCTCCAGCCTCCTGAAGAGATTCCTGTGGGTGTAGGAGAGCTCGCTGTGCAGCTTCTTCAGGTCGCTGAACCGCCTCCACACCACGACCTGCAAGCAAGGAGAGGGACTCCAGATCAACAGGGAAACACACGAGGAGGAGGAGGAGAAATGCTCCCGCCTGGAGCACTGCGATCCACTCCGGTTTTACATTCACTCTGCAAGCTTAATAATAATAATAATGATAATAATGATAATGATAATAATAATAATAATAATAATAATAATAATAATAATAATAATAATAATAATCATCTTACCTCTTTCACATCTTCGGGATTTCTCTTAGAGACAAACTAGAAAATAAAACAGAGGAAAGCAGGTTAATCCATCTAGAATAACAGGAAAAACTGAATCCATTTACCATGCTTTCCCCTCAGTTATGCTAAGCATCTACCATAGGTTACCCTGGTTTGCCATGTGTTTAAATATGCTTTACCAGACCTCTCTGTGCTTTACAATGCTTCCCTATGCTTTACCAGACCTCTCTGTGCTTTACAATGCTTCCCTATGCTTTACCACACCTCTCTGAGCTTTACAATGCTTCCCTATGCTTTACCAGACCTCTCTGTGCTTTATCAGACCTCTGTGCTTTACAATGCTTCCCTATGCTTTACCAGACCTCTCTGTGCTTTACAATGCTTCCCTATGCTTTACCAGACCTCTCTGTGCTTTACAATGCTTCCCTATGCTTTACCAGACCTCTCTGTGCTTTACAATGCTTCCCTATGCTTTACCAGACCTCTCTGTGCTTTACAATGCTTCCCTATGCTTTACCAGACCTCTCTGTGCTTTACAATGCTTCCCTATGCTTTACCAGACCTCTCTGTGCTTTACAATGCTTCCCTATGCTTTACCAGACCTCTCTGTGCTTTACAATGCTTCCCTATGCTTTACCAGACCTCTCTGTGCTTTACAATGCTTCCCTATGCTTTACCAGACCTCTCTGTGCTTTACAATGCTTCCCTATGCTTTACCAGACCTCTCTGTGCTTTACAATGCTTCCCTATGCTTTACCAGACCTCTCTGTGCTTTACAATGCTTCCCTATGCTTTACCAGACCTCTCTGTGCTTTACAATGCTTCCCTATGCTTTACCAGACCTCTCTGTGCTTTACAATGCTTCCCTATGCTTTACCAGACCTCTCTGTGCTTTACAATGCTTCCCTATGCTTTACCAGACCTCTCTGTGCTTTACAATGCTTCCCTATGCTTTACCAGACCTCTCTGTGCTTTACAATGCTTCCCTATGCTTTACCAGACCTCTCTGTGCTTTACAATGCTTCCCTATGCTTTACCAGACCTCTCTGTGCTTTACAATGCTTCCCTATGCTTTACCAGACCTCTCTGTGCTTTACAATGCTTCCCTATGCTTTACCAGACCTCTCTGTGCTTTACAATGCTTCCCTATGCTTTACTAGACCTCTCTGTGCTTCCCTATGCTTTATCACACTTTCCTGTGCTTTTACTGTGGGGAGATGAAATGCTGCAAAACATTACAAAGCAGCCTGACCTTCAAATGAGGGCAACGCCTCTTAATAACGAATGGGTTCACGGAACGATTAATCGGCCAGGCTGTCCGATTATTGTCAGTGTTCGCGCCCAGCCGCTGCCCAAGTTTCATATTTTAAAAAAAAAGGGGGTATCGGTGATCTTATTGATCACGTCGCTGTGCTATAAACCGATCGAGGCTCACCCGGGCGGAGACTTTGTACTCCGTGAAGCCCTTTTCGTGCGTCCTGTGGTCTGTCACGGTGTAGAACCGATGGTAGTCTTCCTTGGGTTTGCGTGACATGGCGAGCCAGTTGTTAGTTACTATTAATCAATGCACAGTCGAGATCATCTCTGTCTGGCAGCGTCGAGGCTGGAAAACGCTCTCTTTAAATAAATGCATGCAGTTTTCAAATCCACTTCCTAATCCGTCACCGCGCACGCACCGCGACGCGGAGTGTAGCTCCGCCCCCAGTTGAACAAAGGAAGTAAGGGACCGTCGCTAAAGTTCACCCTTTCGCTGGGAGAAGCAGGCGCCGCGGCAGGCAGGG
This sequence comes from Acipenser oxyrinchus oxyrinchus, assembly GCA_030684275.1. Lineage (NCBI taxonomy): Eukaryota > Metazoa > Chordata > Actinopteri > Acipenseriformes > Acipenseridae > Acipenser > Acipenser oxyrinchus. Next base: position 10,784,247 of record CM060279.1, on the reverse strand, counting down.
ATCGTCCACACGAATTTATTTGTTTTTATTTGTTTATTATTATTAGTTTATTTAGCAGACGCCTTTATCCAAGGCGACTCAAAGAGACTAGGGTGTGTGAACTATGCATCAGCTGCAGAGTCACTTACAATTACGTCTCACCCGAAAGACGGAGCACAAGGAGGTGAAGTGACTTGCTCAGGGTCACACAGTGAGTCAGTGGCTGAGGTGGGGATTTGAACCGGGACCTCCTGGTTACAAGCCCTTTTCTTTAACCGCTGGACCACACAGCCTCCAATTGATTGCGTTAGCGCGTTCTCTTTGAATAATTTGTTTTCCACATACTGGAAAGGAGAGAGAGGTGTCAAACTTTGAAGAACGGAAACGCGTTATTTACATACTTACAGTAAAAGAAGACAGGACAAGAATCTCAGAACAACTGCATTGAGTCTATTTATGTGTCATTATTAACAGGGCTGGGAATCAGACTCCGCTGCACAGCAGTGTGATCCAGTCCTGGTTTCACTGGGAGTTTAATAATCAGACACACCTGAGCTTGTTGGCTAGACACACTGGGGGCTGATCAAGCTGGTAGCAGTAAAACCTGGACTGGATCACACTGCTGTGCGATAGGAGTCTGATTCCCATCTCTGTTACATTCCCAGTAACAGATGAATAAAACACACACACATGAAAGTAAATTAACATTTATTATGCATAATAAAATAATGATTACAGCTTATAAAAACAATATCTTCTCTCTTTTTTTTTCTTGCAAATGAAGCGTTACATTTCTCTTCACAGGAATGCAGAGTTTAATCTTAGTTTTATTCTCCATAAATAAAAGATTGCATTTGAAACACGTTACTGTGGGCGTGTTGTTCGGCTGTATTTAAATGTATTTCTTCTTGTATAAAGACGCCTGCCAACGTTTCTGTGCGATCGCAACGTGGAAGTTCATTCTACCGGGCTTTAAGATAAGAGATTCACAGGGTGTGGGAATCAACGGAAAATCCTCATAAACACTAAAAAAAAAACCTGTTTCTGGAGCTGAGTTTTCAGTTTTGGTTTTTTGAGGACTTATAAAAAGGTCCTTGCGAGTTTTAAGTCAATCAAATTCAGTTCCAAATAACATTTGTATTTATATACCTCTGTGTGTGTGTGTGTGTGTGTGTGTGTGTGTGTGTGTGGTGTGGGGACAGGACAGCAGAGTGGAGTAGTGGTCAGGGCTCTGGACTCTTGACCGGAGGGTCGTGGGTTCAATCCCAGGTGGAGGACACTGCTGCTGTACCCTTGAGCAAGGTACTTTACCTAGATTGCTCCAGTAAAACCCAACTGTATAAATGGGGAATTGTATGTAAAAATAATGTGATATCTTGTAACAATTGTAAGTCGCTCTGGAAAAGGCGTCTGCTAAGAAATAAATAATAATAATATACCTGTGTGTGTGTTTATGCAGGCATGTGTGTATCTAGGTGTGTCCCTGCGTGCGTGTCCGTGTCTGCGTGCGTGTGCGTGTCCCTGTGTGCTGCGTGTGTGCGTCGTGACCCTGTGTCTGCGTGTGTGTGCGTTTCCCTGTGTGTGCGTGCGTGTCCCAGTGTGTGTGCGTGTCTGCGTGCGTGTGCGTGTGTGTGTGCGTGTCCCTGTGTGTGCGTGTGACTGTGTGTTTATTTCTGCACGTCACTCCTCAGTCGGCTGTGAATATCCTGCAGGAGATATCGTCAAGCAGCCAGTCAATTCCAGACAGCAGGTTCTCTCCCGTCACCGCGCTGCAGCCCATAATACACCAGTGATGAGTCTTTATACTGTCCAGGTCTAGAGCCTGCAAGAGAAGGGAGAGCGGAGAGGGGTCCCGTGAAAACAGGGCTGAGACAGGGGGCTCTGCAGCCCCAGGAGGTTCAAATCCTGGCTCAGCCGCTGACTCCCTGTGTGGGACCCTGAGCAAGTCACTTCACCTCCTTGTGCTCCGTCCTTCGGATGAGACGTCAAACAAACAAGCTCCTATTGGAAGTGACTCTGCAGCAGCAGCAGTTGTTGATGAAGCAGAGTTCACCCCTAGTCTCTGTGAGTCGCTTTGGATAAAAGCAGCTGCTAAATGATAATGTCCTGAAGCAAATATTTCACTCAGGGTCCACCGAACAGGAAAGCTATTTGATGCCAGATCACAAAACCTTTTGCAGATCTCCTTCCTTCGGTCGCTAATTTATTTTTTAATTTTTAAAACTAGTGAGTCGCTTTGGATAAAAGAGTCTGCTAAATGACTAATAATAATAATAATAATAATAATAATAATAATAATAATACTCACCTCTCTGATGGCGTCTTTAGACAGGGCCCCAGGCAGGTCTTGCTTGTTTGCGAACACTAGTAGTGTCGCTCCGGACAGACGCTGTGGACAGACAGACAGACAGACAGAGCTCTTAAGTTAAGGGAGCTGCTTTGTGTTTTGGTGGGACTTGGTTTCAGGCCGCTCGCGGCACACCAGGCAGGAGACTTGGGGTTTGATACAGCAAACCTCAAACCAGGTCTCCTGGAACCAGGACTCACACACGACCCCGACTCCCTGGAGCTCTCCCCCAGCTTCAGTGCGTGTGGCTCCCACCGTCGCCGCTTCAAATCCACTCTCAAGACCCGCTTGCTCTCTCGCTTTCAATGCTTCTTCAAGCCTGATCTCTGTCATTAGCTGCTGTCTAAATGGCTATTTCAGGTTTTCACTCCATCTGATTGTGTGTGACACACGCATCCACAGTGTGTAGAATTCACATCCCAGCCTGTATTTAATGTATCATGCATTGCTCCTCACTATCCTGCAAAGCGCTTTTGATGGTGGCTTGCTTAGCCACAGAGTGTAGGTAACTCCCTCTCCCTGTCCCTCCCCTCCCCTCCTCCTCCTCCAGCAGCAGCCCCTCCTTCCCTCTCCCTCACCTCCTCCAGCAGCAGCCCCTCCTTCCCTCTCCCTCACCTCCTCCAGCACCAGCCCCTCCCTCTCCCTCTCCTCCCTCACCTCCTCCAGCAGCAGCCCTCCTTCCCTCTCCCCACCTCTTCCAGCAGCAGCCCTCCTTCCCCCCTCCCTCTCCCTCACCTCTTCCAGCAGCAGCCCTCCTTCCCCTCCCCTCTCCCTCACCTCTTCCAGCAGCAGCCCCTCCTTCCCCTCCCCTCCCCTCACCTCCTCCAGCAGCAGCCCCCAGCTCTCTCCTGCAGTCCTCCAGTCTCAGCCGGTCTGCGCTGTCCACCACCCAGATCAGCCCGTCCGTGCTCTCGAGTAATTCCTCCAATAGGAGCGCAGGGACTTCTGCCCGCCCGTCCCAGACATTCAGCTTGAAGCTGAAAGAAAAGCCACGACCCTCAACACCGAAAGAACCCGAATTCAATTCAAAACCACAAGCGCCGGACTGGAGGGCTTTTCCAGTGTCTTCAGCGAAGCTGAAAGATGAACCGAAGATGGACTTCTGAAGGACCATTTCCAACTGGGCTCCTGTTTGACTGCAGTACACCGTGTCGGGAAGTAGTCGTCACATTACTGTAATCTGATTACATTTTCCTGTAGCTTGTAACTGTAATCTGATTACATTTTCCTGTAGCTTGTAACTGTAATCTGATTACATTTTCCTGTAGCTTGTAACTGTAATCTGATTACATTTTCCTGTAGCTTGTAACTGTAATCTGATTACATTTTCCTGTAGCTTGTAACTGTAATCTGATTACATTTTTCTGTAGCTTGTAACTGTAATCGGATTACATTTTTCTGTAGCTTGTAACTGAAATCGGATTACATTTTTCAGTAGCTTGTAACTGTAATCGGATTACATTTTTTTGTAGCTTGTAACTGTAATTGGATAACATTTTTCAGTAGCTTGTAACTGTAATCTGATTACATTTTTCAGTAGCTTGTAATTGAAATCGGATTACATTTTTCAGCAGCTTGTAACTGTAATCGGATTACATTTTTCAGTAGCTTGTAACTGTAATCTGATTACATTTTTCAGTAGCTTGTAATTGAAATCGGATTACATTTTTCAGCAGCTTGTAACTGTAATCGGATTACATTTTTCAGTAACTTGTAACTGTAATTGGATTACTTTTTCCGTAACCATAGAGTTGACACAAACTGTTGTTGAAATTTTAAAACAAAAATTACATAAATTGTGACTGACGGGTATATTCACAAAATGTTATTTTAAAATTGACAGTTTTTTTCTTTGATCAATGAAACAAGTCTTCAGTTCGTGGACTGTGTAAGTGAGTGATTTTTTTTTTTTTCATAGCACAGTTTAACCCATTAAAAGTACCAAATAAATTAATTGTTCTTAAAAAAAAAAAAAAAAAATCACAACACGAGCTGAATTCATGTAATTTGATACCCAAATCAAATCTCTCTTCATCGGGACCAAAATCATCCTCCGTTTTGCGCACACACGGCAGCCTGCTCGCTTACCCCCGGTGCTCCAGGGTCTTGATGTTAAACCCCAGGGTGGGGGAGATGGTGCTGATGTCCTCCCCGTTGAATTTTTTCAGGATGGTGGTTTTTCCGGCGTTATCCAAGCCGCTGGGACACCCCAATAAGGACCAACACACCAGGGAGCGGAGCTGCGCGACCCGTCTGTTCATTTTCCACGTTACACGCATCATACACATGGGACAGGTCATACGCAAAAAAAACATTATCATTATCAACTCAACACGACCATCATGACAGTAAAATTACACATGATGAAGCTGTCTTCCCTTTGCATAAGTGATCCGCAGATGACTCAGCCGCACGAAGAGCGCAGCGTGTGGTTTCCACTAACTCTGCTGTGCAGAATAAATAATGATTGTTTTTTTTTCTATGCGTAAATATCGGGGGCTGTTTTCCTATGCATGGGGACGCGGGACGTTTTGCTAAGGAAATGGAGACTGTCCCGACCCCATGGGGACTGCTAGCATTGTATGTAAACTACATGCCAATAAATACTGACCGCTACAGACAGTGCAGCATTCTCTATGAAGAACACGCTGACCAAAACACACCACAATAAAAACTTACAAAAAAACTTTCTAATGAAGTCACAGACCGCTGAAAATCCCACTTTGTATTATTATTATTATTATTATTATTATTATTATTATTATTATTATTATTAGAAACACCCGAGTCTGCTTCTTGGTGCACCAGCGCACTAGCGACCGGGTGAAACAGCATTTTCCAGGCAGTGTGCAGCACCTCAAATCTTTCACGCTGAAAAACAACAAATGCACGTTTTAAGTTCACGCCATGACCGTGCCTTCGTTTATCCGACAGGGCAAATGCGTCACGAATTTTCTTTTTTTCTTCTTTATTTTTTTAAATCAACAATAACAACGACAACAAAAGGATACAGCATCAGCAACCTGACCTCTTTCTCCTTTTGCTTCATCTTCTTCAGGATAGTCAGCAAACCCATTTATAACACCGTGACCGTGCTTTCTTTAAGCAATGCACCGACTCGTTAAAACATACAAATGCACTGTGTGCACCCAGCCCCGCCCCCTTTGCGCAGCTCTGATTGGTCAAACGGGGAGCGCTTTTCATAATCATGCATTCTGATTGGGCAGGAGGGACGCCAGTCAGAAAATAACGTCAGTCCCAACCCCGCCTCTAAACCGGCTTTTAGAAAGAGCTCTATAGATGGATGTTGCTCTAATGCGGGAACAGCGACGCCTAGAGGCTTGGAGCCGACCGCACATTGTTTTCAATGGCGTGGCGACAAATATCTAATATAGACCAGATACAATAGTAGCTCTGAATGTATGTTTTACTTGTATCCTTTTCAAACTTTATATTTGATTTAGGGATATCAAAAGATCATCCCATTTTAATATTGGATCCTTGACAACGAAGCCCCAGTCTTGATTTTTTAATAAGCAGACGCCTTTATCCAAGATGACTTACAGAGACTAGGGTGTGTGAACTATGCATGAGCTGCAGAGTCACTTACAACTACGTCTCACCCGAAAGACGGAGCACAAGGAGGTGAAGTGACTTGCTCAGGGTCACACAATGAGTCAGTGGCTGAGGTGGGGATTTGAACCGGGGACCTCCTGGTTACAAGCCCTTTTCTTTAACCACTGGACCACACAGCCTCCAGCCTCTTGACGGCTCGTGAATATGCATATGCAAATTTATTTCCTGCACTTGGGCAATAAAGAGCTCTTGTCAGGGCAAGTGAAATAATAACACGTGCAATAATACTTAGACATTATTGAAGAAATAATAACGCGTAACGTTTTTAAGAAGGGGCGTGTCTAAATAAAGCTAGGTGAACTCATGTTTGAAAATGCAATCGTTTTAAAAAGAACCGGCTTGGAATAGGAAATGAGGCAGATTTCACATTATATACAGAAGGGAAAAATCGCTACCGGAACTCTTTCGATCCCCAGGATGCACCGCTTAGGCACGGACGGAAGTTGACCCTCTTGATTTTTGGGTGGCGGCGACTGAGGCGCGGATTTATCGGGGCGAGGCTGCCACCTGCTGGCGAAAGGCTGTTACTGCATCCGATGTTGTAATTCGAAATTGTCATTCAAAACCGATCCCTGATATTCAGTAGATCACATGTTTATCAAATTACGAGATTCTGGGGTGGGGGGAGGCGTAATTTAACTGCGAATCAGCGCTATAAAGAATACTTACAAATACAATTAACCTAACCAGGTGTCCCAAACTTCACATTTCAATGATATTATTAATGCAATTAATTACACATTTCATAATTACAAATGCAACGGACAGTGTTCAGCGCCGTTCTTTGCTCGATACTGCACTTCATTATAACCATTCCCTGTATCTTGTACTTGATTTTACTCTTACAGGTGTCCGTATTCACGGTTTTTTCTCATCGCTCTTATTTGAAATCGTTCTCATCCATTTATCGTACTCGCTGCCTGCGCTTACTGGACTTGATTCCTATAGCAAATATTTTTTACAATCAGTTTAACTGCTCTCAGTCGAACTCGCTTTTAAATATAATTATTTAAAGTATTCTTTGTTGTGCATTTATTTCAATTTTTTTTGCTCCTGAGTTTATTGTGCTTTATAACTGCTCTTATCTGTAACGCGATATTTTATAAATCTGTAAGATTTTGTAACAACTGTAAGTCGCCCTGGATAAGGAACCCTTAATCGAACCATCCATTAGCTTCCTTAGAACCTCTTATCTGTTTTCAGCTTTTAAACAGTTGGCAGATTTCAAGTTAGCTCTAATATTTTATAAGTAACTCCAAATCGGTAGCTTATTAGGAGCGGAGAACAATTAAAAAGGTCTAATTAAGCTGCTTGTTGTTAATTCAATGAAGGGTCTGGTTCAGTAATTGAGAGCTCATTTGTAATGGAAACCAGCAGACACAACAGAGGGGCCCAGGACCGGGGATCGGAAGCCTTATTTCAATAGGAGACAGATGAAGATTCAAAACAGAACAAAACGCTCAGTTCTTTGGAATGGATTCAAATCTTCTTTGAATTACTTTACTGTAATTCAAAGAAAAGGGAACTCAAGATGTTCCTGGAATCAATTGAAAACTAACGCTCGCTACTCTTATCCAAGAGTGGAGAGCCCCGCGGTCACAGCCTGACTTTGCGGGGTGACTTGAATGCATCTTAGGAGAAATCGTTCAGCGGGTCGGGTGCTCTGTCACGCTGAAGGATTTTCAGGCAGAATAAATAAAGGGGTGTTAAACAATCTCTGCCTTCTCTGCTCGAGAATGTCCTGACCAAGTTTCATCACAGTCGGGTAAGCGCGGTTCTCTGGCTGTGTCTGAAAACTCCACTCTGTCCGGCCACTTTATTCATTTTTGATTAACTTTATCCTGCAACTGCTTTTAAGAGCTGAAAACAATTAAAAAGGTCTAATTTTAAGCGAGCGATCAGTTCTGTGAAGGGTCTGGTTCAGTGATTGAGAGCTCAGATGGAATGGAAACCAGCAGACACAACAGAGGGGGCACGGGACCGGGTTTCAGAACCCGGTCCAGTGGCTGTGTCTTCCTTTTCTCTTACTATATTTACATCAGTTGCATGTGTGGTCTATTAAGGTAATCAATTAAATTAAGACAATCGCTAATCACAGCCTATATGGACCTAAGACTTACATTGTTTGATTTCATATGCACAACAAATCAGAACTCCCCGACGCGTTGGGAGCCTGTTAATACACTTGCACGCTGCTGCGTCTCCGGGATAAAAAGGGGTTAAATACAGAGACAGCCCTGCACTGTTAGCTTGATAAAGTCTTTCTGTCGTGGCTGGGAAGCGGTCAGGGAACTGTATCGAGAATGCACCGCGTTTAGAGAGACTGGAGGTCAAAGCGTTCGTTCATCATTCATGAAAGGAAAGCGAATCCGTCTCAATTGTTCGGCTGCGTAGGAAGACGGCTTGTCTCGATGGCTAAGCCAGCTGCCTTTTTCAAGGAAAAACCATTTAAAGCTCTCTATTACATTAGTAGAAACACTTGAACATTATACCGGGGTTATCCTATGACTCCACGTACACTGCGGCGTTTTACGCCCCCAAGAATTGCAATAGTACATAAAACATTGTTTTTGTAAATCAATCAATCAATCAATCAATCAATCAATCTATCAATCTATCTATCTATCTATCGGCTGTGTTGTCCAGTGGTTAAAGAAAAGGACTTGTAACCAGAAGGTCCCCGGTTCAAATCCCACCTCAGCCACTCACTCATTGTGTGACCCTGAGCAAGTCACTTCACCTCCTTGTGCTCCGTCTTTCGGGTGAGACGTACTTGTAAGTGACTCTGCAGCTGATGCATAGTTCACACACCCTAGTCTCTGTAAGTCGTCTTGGATAAAGGCGTTGCTAAATAAATAATATAAATACTACAAAATATTTAATATAAATATTACAAAAAAAAATTGGTTGCCTTCGTGCAGTGACTAAATATATGTTTATTTATTTTAAAGGGTGGTGTGGCTCAAAGTAAAACCAGGAATGGTTAGTAGTGGTTAGGGCTCTGGACTCTTGACCAGAGGGTCATGGGTTCAATCCCAGGTGGGGGACACTGCTGCTGTACCCTTGAGCAAGGTACTTTACCTAGATTGCTCCAGTAAAAACCCAACTGTATAAATGGGGAATTGTATGTAAAAATAATGTGATATCTTGTAACAATTGTAAATCGCCCTGGATAAGGGCGTCTGCTAAGAAATAAATAATAATATTAATAAACTGCTATGCAGCAGGAGTCTCATTCCCATCCCTCATTAGAAACCTCACCCCCAAATCCCTTTATTCCACTTTCTATTTGAACAGATCAAGACACAAATTCAAGGAAGAACAAAAAAAAGAGAGTGATCACACATTCTGAAGAAATACATACTTTATTATCAGAGGAATGGAAAAAGTTCAGATACAGGGAAGTCTGTGCTGCATATGTACCAACAATTAAACCACACTGTGCCAGATCAATCTACGGCGATATTCAATCACTCATGTAGAAATGTCAGGAATGCTTTTCCACCACATGCCGTGGCAGCAATTCTGCAAGCGAGTATATTAGGATTAGGTTAGGATACAGGTACGTTTAAGAGCGTACAAATCTTTCTTCTGGGTGAAGGACTGCAGCACAGCCTCATAATTTACTTCATCTTGCCTTCCAGTGTATGTGTTTGAAGTGTCAGTCTGCACCTCTAAATTACTGCTGGTGTGCAAATGACTTGCCTAGGATGGGGTTTCCCCAAATCCCAGTCCTGAGGTTCCCCTGTGTCTGCTGGTTTTCATTCCAACTGAGCTCTCAATTACTGAACCAGACCCTTCATTGAACTGATTGTTAGCTTAATTAGATCTTTTTAATTGTCCTCGACTCCTAAAAAGCTGCCGATTTCAAGTTACTTAGAAACTTGTAGAGTTAACTTGTCAACTGTTTTAAAAGCGGAAATAAAATAAAAAAATAAGTGGTCACATTATGCTAATGAAGCCCCCCCCCCCCCCACCGACCGAGTGGCGCATCCAGTAAAGGCGTTCCGTGTGGAGTGCAGGATGCGCCCTATAGCCTGGAGGTCGCCGGTTCGAGACTGGAGCTCCCAGGGGGCGGCGCACGGGATTGGCTGAGCGTCGCCCAGGTGGGGAGGGCTTAGCTCGACAGGGTGTCCTCGGCTAACACCAGCGCCCCTGTGGTCTGTCCGGTCGCCTGCGGGCTTGCCTGTAAGCTGCATTGTCCTCCGGCGCTGTAGCTCTGAGGCGGCTGCACGGTGAGTCTGCAGAGTGTAAAGAAGCGGTCAGCTGATGGCACACGCAGGAGGACAGCGTGTGTTCATCTTTGCCCTCCCGAGTCAGCGCAGGGGTGGTAGCGGTGAGGGGAGCCTAAAAATAATCGGCCATTTCAAATTGAGAGAAAAACAGGGTAAAATCGATTGGCGACTACTACATATATATATATATATATATATATATATATATATATAT
>CM060279.1:10757059-10773336 GCA_030684275.1 Acipenser oxyrinchus oxyrinchus | reverse complement strand
TCTCTCTCTCTCTCCAGGGGCTCTGTGTGGATGTCAGTCTCTCTGTGTCTCAGTGTCTCTGTGTCTCAGTGTTTCTGTCTCTCTCTCTCTCCAGGGGCTCTGTGTGGATGTCAGTCTCTCTGTGTCTCAGTGTTTCTGTGTCTCAGTGTTTCTGTCTCTCTCTCTCTCTGCAGGGGCTCTGTGTGGATGTCAGTCTCTCTGTGTCTCAGTGTCTCTGTGTCTCAGTGTTTCTGTCTCTCTCTCTCTCCAGGGGCTCTGTGTGGATGTCAGTCTCTCTTGTCTCAGTGTCTCTGTCTCTCTCTCTCTCCAGGGGCTCTGTGTGGATGTCAGTCTCTCTGTGTCTCAGTGTCTCTGTGTCTCAGTGTTTCTGTCTCTCTCTCTCTCTCCAGGGGCTCTGTGTGGATGACAGTCTCTCTGTGTCTCAGTGTCTCTGTGTCTCAGTGTTTCTGTCTCTCTCTCTCTCTCAGGGGCTCTGTGTGGATGTCAGTCTCTCTGTGTCTCAGTGTCTCTGTGTCTCAGTGTTTCTGTCTCTCTCTCTCTCCAGGGGCTCTGTGTGGATGTCAGTCTCTCTGTGTCTCAGTGTCTCTGTGTCTCGTGTCTCTCTGTCTCTCTCTCAGGGGCTCTGTGTGGATGTCAGTCTCTCTGTGTCTCAGTCTCTCTGTGTCTCAGTGTTTCTGTCTCTCTCTCTCTCCAGGGGCTCTGTGTGGATGTCAGTCTCTCTGTGTTTCAGTGTTTCTGTGTCTCAGTGTTTCTGTCTCTCTCTCTCTCTGCAGGGGCTCTGTGTGGATGTCAGTCTCTCTGTGTCTCAGTGTCTCTGTGTCTCAGTCTCCCCGTGTCTCTGTGTCTCAGTCTCCGTGTCTCAGTGTCTGTCTCTCTCTCTCCAGGGGCTCTGTGTGGATGTCAGTCTCTCTGTGTCTCAGTGTTTCTGTCTCTCTCTCTCTCCAGGGGCTCTGTGTGGATGTCAGTCTCTCTGTGTCTCAGTGTCTCTGTGTCTCAGTGTTTCTGTCTCTCTCTCTCTCCAGGGGCTCTGTGTGGATGTCAGTCTCTCTGTGTCTCAGTGTCTCTGTGTCTCTCTCTCTCTCTCTCCAGGGGCTCTGTGTGGATGTCAGTCTCTCTGTGTCTCAGTGTCTCTGTGTCTCAGTGTTTCTGTCTCTCTCTCTCTCCAGGGGCTCTGTGTGGATGTCAGTCTCTCTGTGTCTCAGTGTCTCTGTGTCTCAGTGTCTCTGTGTCTCAGTGTCTCTGTGTCTCAGTGTTTCTGTCTCTCTCTCTCTCTCTCTCCAGGGGCTCTGTGTGGATGTCAGTCTCTCTGTGTCTCAGTGTCTCTGTGTCTCAGTGTTTCTCTCTCTCTCTCCAGGGGCTCTGTGTGGATGTCAGTCTCTCTGTGTCTCAGTGTCTCTGTGTCTCAGTGTTTCTGTGTCTCTCTCTCTCTCTCCAGGGGCTCTGTGTGGATGTCAGTCTCTCTGTGTCGTCAGTGTCTCTGTGTCTCAGTGTTTCTGTCTCTCTCTCTCTCGCAGGGGCTCTGTGTGGATGTCAGTCTCTCTGTGTCTCAGTGTCTCTGTGTCTCAGTGTTTCTGTCTCTCTCTCTCTCTGCAGGGGCTCTGTGTGGATGTCAGTCTCTCTCGCCATCGCTGCCACATTCCTGTTTTTCCTGCTCGTCTCCGGCTGCATCCTGAACATCGGACTAAGCAGCCTGTGTCAGTCCGTCACTACGGCTGAGGCTGTAACGAGGTGAGAGCTCCATTCATGACTGCTGAGCACTAGTGCTGAATGGAGAAACTGAATCCATTCAATGAGGCGCCGCTGACGTGTCGAAGGATTTAAGCTGAACGTGGAATTGAATGCTTTGCTTTGATGAGACCTTTGATGAGACCAGACCCCTGTTTCAAATCTTAACAACCGCTTATTAGTTTTCATTTTCATTTTTAAATTATTTTTCTTACAACACAAATATTCCTAGGGTGAAAGTTCACTACATTTGCTAGCGTATTACATTCAAATAGTTTTATTCCTTTATTTATTTCATTTTTTAGAGTTTTGCCTGTGCATTTGTTGCTAATGCTTCAAGCCACAGGGATGGGAATCAGACTCCTATTGCACAGCAGTGTGATCCAGTCCAGGTTTTACTGCTACCAGCTTGATCAGCCCCCCCAGTGTGTCTAGCTAACAAGCTCAGGTGTGTCTGATTATTAAACTCCCAGTGAAACCTGGACTGGATCACACTGCTGTGCAATAGGAGTCTGATTCCCATCCCTGTGGCTTGAAGTTGACTCTCTCTCTCTCTCTCTCTCCTGTCTGTCTATTCCAGCTGTCAGGCAGCTCAGTCCGCGACGTGGAGCGAATCTCACAAATCATCTCCGTTCTACACCAGCTTCCACAATGCACAGGTAATTCATTTACCTGGCGAGAGAGCGATGAGCTTTCACTGGTATTGTATCAACAATCATCAGACTTTAAATCAGGGAGCCGATCCCTGTAGATTGATGAAATAGTTCTTATCCCACTGCAGTAGCATTTTATAATGATAATATAATATGTTAACAAGGGAACATTATTCAGCAGCTTTCATTGGACTCTATGAAGCTGAGGGAGTTCATTCTATATAGAGGGGTGGAATTCAATATGTTAACAAGGGAACATTATTCAGCAGCTTTCATTGGACTCTATGAAGCTGAGGGAGTTCATTCTATATAGAGGGGTGGAATTCAATATGTTAACAAGGGAACATTATTCAGCAGCTTTCATTGGACTCTATGAAGCTGAGGGAGTTCATTCTATATAGAGGGGTGGAATTCAATATGTTAACAAGGGAACATTATTCAGCAGCTTTCATTGGACTCTATGAAGCTGAGGGAGTTCATTCTATATAGAGGGGTGGAATTCAATATGTTAACAAGGGAACATTATTCAGCAGCTTTCATTGGACTCTATGAAGCTGAGGGAGTTCATTCTATATAGAGGGGTGGAATTCAATATGTTAACAAGGGAACATTATTCAGCAGCTTTCATTGGACTCTATGAAGCTGAGGGAGTTCATTCTATATAGAGGGGTGGAATTCAATATGTTAACAAGGGAACATTATTCAGCAGCTTTCATTGGACTCTATGAAGCTGAGGGAGTTCATTCTATATAGAGGGGGTGGAATTCAATATGTTAACAAGGGAACATTATTCAGCAGCTTTCATTGGACTCTATGAAGCTGAGGGAGTTCATTCTATATAGAGGGGGTGGAATTCAATATGTTAACAAGGGAACATTATTCAGCAGCAGTTGTTGATGATGCATAGTTCACCTCCTAGTCTCTGCAAGTCGCTTTGGATAAAAGCGTCCGCTAAATTAATAATAATAATAATAATAATAATAATAATAATAATAATAATAAACGACTCATTAATAATAATGTAAACCCTGCTGCTTGCCAGGTCTCTGCCTGGGTGAATTTCTTTTCTGGGTCGTGGCTCTGATTCTACTGATCATCCAGAAGAAGCGAGGGGCTAGTTCACACAGCTGACCGCACAGGGGACCCCGAGACTGACCCCATCTTCCACAGACCCCAGTGAGGGAGAGAGGAGGGGGGTGGAGAGGACAGAGTTATACTGTGAGTGTTCAGGACAGGTTTACTAAGCTGTTGCTCAGAGGTGGAGTTTGATCTGCAGTTTAACCACAGAGGGGTCCTCGTAATTTAATTAATTAATTGGACCGATTTAAGCTTCTAATGAGCTTAATTTAAGTGTTACAGTTGGAACAAAACCAGGGGGACACTGGCCCATCAGGACCAGGATTCTAGATCCTGGCCATAGACTTTAGAGACAGAATCACAGGAGGTGGGTGAGATTACCTCTGACCGTAATCCTTCTGAAAGAAACGCAGTGCTGAATTGAGGACTCTTATGTACCTGGCTGTTAGCATCATATAAGGAAACTGTTTAAAAAAACCAAACGAGCAATTTCGTTGCAGCTGTAATGTTTAACAGAACATGACTTGCAGACAGTGCCTTTGTTTAAAAAAAAAATGTGTTCAGATTTGTTTAGTTTTTGTTTTGTATTTCATATTGTAAAAAAAAAAAAAATACATTAAACTTCTGTTTCTTGGTTGAAAAAAACAAATTAACGATTGCTGATTTGTTGTCGTCGTTTGTGATTCATCTTGCATGTAGACGTTATCTGTGCTCTGCCAATGGGAATCTTGTTCAGCTGCAGTAAAACCTGGACTGGCTCTAACCACTCTGGGACTGGAGTCTTCTTTGCATTCCTATGCTTTTAATGTGTGTCAGGAAAAAAAAATCGCCCTTAACACAGGGGCGCCAGTTTCAAGTTTACTTCGAGTTTTTATTTTAGTTTCCCCTATTCTAAGGAGGAAGACCCCTTAGCCAAGTACCGTTTGGGGTTTCCATTTAGTGTACAGCCCAAATAAATACACTGTTCACAGCCAACCTGCCATTTTAAGTAGGTATACAATTGACTATGTTTAAACAAAACAAAACAAACTAACAAAAAGAAACCACCACCATTTTAAATGAATGAACGAACGCTTTCACAGCTGCTTGCTGAGTTTCCGGACCTGCCTCTCCCGTGCCTCGAAGGCTATCTTCGTGTCCACCAGTTCGTTCACGGCTCTCTTCATCTGGGCCATGCCGAGCTCCGCTTGCACGTACTTGTCCTGGAGCTCCCGGTTGTCGCGGCGCAGCTCCGCGATCACCAGCCGGGTCTCCTCGTTCTGCCGCCGGCAGTGGTTCTTGAGCGTCTCCGCTTGGACAGCAGCGTCTCCCGCTGCGCACCACCGACTCGATCTGGTCTCTAGACATGGTCACACCCTGGGGCAACGGGGAGGGGGCAATTAACAAATAAACTGTGGGAGGCTGGGTGGTAACAGTGGTTAAAGAAAAGGGGGTCTCGATACCAGGAAGTTCAAATCCGGCTCAGCCACTGACTCCCTGTGTGTGTGCGTGCATATGTGTGTGTGTGTGTGTGTGTGCGTGTGTGTGTGCGTGTGTGTGTGTGTGTGTGTGCGTGTGTGTGTGTGTGCGTGCGTGCGTATGTGCGTGCGTGTGACCCTGAGCAAGTCACTTCACCTCCTTGTGCTCCGTCCTTCGGATGAGACGCAAAACAAACAAGCTCCTATTGGAAGTGACTCTGCAGCAGCAGCAGCAGCAGCAGTTGTTGATGAAGCAGAGTTCACCCCCTAGTCTCTGTAAGTCGCTTTGGATAAAAGCATCTGCTAACTAATTCATAATAATAAATGCGCTTTTATTATAATAATAATAATAATAAATATGTGTTAAAGGGATTCTTTCATCTGGTTTGGAAAAAATTAAGAGAGAAATGAAAAAAACAACTGCTTAATATTTATTTATAACGATACTTGTATCTCGACATTTCTTGCAGTTCTAGGCTGTCGCTTAAATGGCAAGCAACATTATGCAAGTATGTGTCTACAATACAAATACATGTATGAATTTCTTTACAAAACACTAAACGTGTGTTTGGTGAAAAAAAAAACAAAGCATATTTTTAGATATTTATAGCATTTCTGCATCTAACCCTTAAATAATAACAGAAAAAAATATATAAATACAGTCCCTTTATCCATTAAAATAAAAGCCGGGAGTTTCACTAATTCATAATCATCTCTTTCTTTCTTTCTCTCTCTCTTTCAAATGTAACGTGTCTTTCTCAAAACGACCTCTCGTTCTTCATAATCCAAAATATAAATAGACACTTACCAGTATGACGTCTGTGAAAAAAAAAACAAACCCGTTGGATTTAAAATTTAAAATGTTGAGAAATGTTGTTTTTTTCTCTGCCTCCCGCAATTCCCAAAGCGCGGTAAATTTCACTTTGCTGAAGTCCTTCTCTCGGCTGAGTTTTCTTTTACCAACTGGCAGCTTCACAACATGTGACATTAAAAGCTTTAGGGGAAAAAGAGTCTCTAAAACCAGATTATAGTCTACCTAAAGCCGCGCTGTTGTTGAGCGGTGACGTGAATTGAAATCTTTGGGATTACTTTAAAAGCACGTCAGCGGTGTGTAGCTGCGGGCTGTACCCGTTTCATACAGGAGTAGTACACTTACATTAAATACAGTTCACAAAGTCATATAGCACAGTTGCAACTAAATTAAAATAAATAAATAATAATAATGGAAACGCCTGCGATACTGAAGTAAGTACACTTTTGTATCAACCTGCCACATCTAGTAAACACTTACGCGAGTTAGTGTCCTGCCCCTTCACTTTTCTTGTTTACTGTATTCCTGTATTCGTTAGGCATCGCATGATGTATTGGAGAATATAAACCGTAACACATATGTATATAAACCGAGGCACCCTGGTAACTTTGTACATAATATAGTATTTTTATATATCTCCGTATTCAAATATTAAAATACAAGAACACAGCCGAAAAATCTTTCAACTGTATTATATATATATAACCTTTAAAAAAAACCTTATTTTCCACTCCTGTGAAACTGGTGTTGCAGCAGCATTACCAGCGGCTTGCCACTAGATGGTGGTATTGTAACACCGTGGAGATTATATGCACGCACAGACGCACAGACGCACGCACGCTGTACGGAACGTCTCAGCAAAGGCTACAGTTGTGATGTAATGTGTAACTGGACAAAACACATGAGCTTCGATTCATTGTTTCAGCTCCCCTTGTCCATATAGCTAGGGGGGGGGGGGGCTGTGCTTAGCAGGGTGGGGCTGGAAACCAGTCACTGAGAGAGCAGGCTGGTGAGCTCTGAGCCCCGGGGCTGGGGAGTGAGGAGCCACTGTCTGCCACGCAGCAGATGGGCCATCTGTTAGAGAAGGCAAGCCCGGGGATTCAGAGCAGCAGCCTGGGACACTGCACAGCTGTGTGGGGAGTGACCAGTCCAGGGGGAGGGGGCAGGTCCATGTGACTGGTCCGAGAGTGACGAACAATGTGTCAGTGTGTGTGTGTGTGTGTCAGTGCGTGACAGTGTGTGTGTGTGTATCAGTCTGTGTGTGTGTCAGTCTGTGTGGGTGTATTTGTGTGTTTGTGTTTCAGTGCGTATGTGTGTGTGTGATTCTCTCAGTGTGTGTGTGTGAGAGAGTCTCTGGTGTGTGTGTGTGTGTGTGAGTCTCTCGTGTGTGTGTGTGTGAGTGTGTGTGTGTGAGTCTCTCGTGTGTGTTTGTGTGTGAGATTGTGTGTGTGTGTGAGATTTTCTCATTGTGTGTGTGTGTGTTTGTGTGTGAGATTATGTGTGTGTGTGTGTGAGTCTCTCGTGTGTGTGTGTGTGTGTGTGTGAGATTCTCTCAGTGTGTGTGTGTGTGTGTGAGATTCTCTCATTGTGTGCGTGCGTGTGTGTGTTTGTGTGTGAGATTGTGTGTGTGTGTGAGTCTCTGTGTGTGTGTCTGTGTGTGTGTGTGTGTCAGTGTGAGTCTCTCATTGTGTGTGTGTGTGATTCCTCATATCGATCTTCACTATTCCAATGCCCCCTGCATTACTCTTCACTCCCTGTCCATTAGCGCTGTGGTAACGCTCCGTATCGAGCTCCTGTTTACTGGAAGTGATGCTGCAGCCAGGATGCGGATGGGAGGAGGCGGGTCTGCCATTGCATGAGGGCATCAGTAAACCTCACGGCCTGCCCACGCTGTCTCAGTGCAATCCCTCAGCCTGCGACACAGCTGCTGAGTCACCCTATTACAGCCTTCAATGTGTTTGCAATGGTGTGCTTAAACACTCTGTGGAAAAGGGCTGTGCCTGTGGTGTGGTGTAGGTGATTGAGGTGCTAATCGTTACCCTTGTTGTAGGAGACTGGGACTCGTGTGAAATTGCTGTGCAACTGTCTGTCTGTCTCTGCCTGTGTCTGTCTGTGTGTCTGTCTCTCTGTCTATGTCTGCTTGCCTGCCTGCCTGTCTGTGTGTCTGTCTCTGTCTGTCTGTCTCTGTCTGCTTGCCTGTCTGTTCTTATTTATTATTATTTATTTCTTAGCAAGCCCTTATCCAGGGCTGACTTACAGTCGTAAACAAAAATACATTTCAGGAATCACAGTACAAGTAATAATACAATTAAGAGCAAGATAAATACAATGACTTCGGTTCTAGCAAGTACAAGTATATGACAAAATCTGATTCAACGACAGAGCAGATAACAGTGTCAGTGATAGTTACATCAGGATATATATATATATATATATATATGAGGATATGTCTGTCTGCCTGCCTGCCTGTCTGTGTGTCTGTCTCTGTCTGTCTGTCTACCTGCCTGCCTTTGTCTGTCTTTCTGTCTGCCTGTCTCTCTGTTCTGTAACCCTTTCAGTCCTCGTTTGAGGGACAGGCTGCATTTAATATTTTTGCAGCATTTCTAACTGGCTTCATCTGCCTGTTATTTGAATTTCCTCTTTAACTCTATGTTGTTATGGCAACTCACGCCTCTAATTTTGTTAACTGCAGAAAGCCTCAATGCAACGTATCAGATTACATAAACACAGCTTGAGTTCAGAATATTATTTTTTCAAAGAAAAACAAGTTTGGCAGAGAAAAAAAATAGTCACACTGTCGCTCGAATTGAATGGGGGCTGTTCAGCGTCCCGGCAATTAGGGTTCTCCAGACACGCAGGGTTTGGTCTTAAAGGGTACATAAGGTCCTTTTTATTTTATTGTGTTACATGTTCCTTCTCAGAACTACATTTCCCATCATCCTCCTTCTCACATATGTCACTGAGATGGATTTACCAGTGAGCAGGAGGATGATGGGAAATGTAGTTCTGAGAGGTCCATCTTGGTACATGGGGAGCCATCTTGAGGCAGGAATTTAAAAGTTTAAAAAGTGGTCAAAATGTTAAAAATTAAATAAATAAATAAATAAATAAAAGCAATACACACACAGTACGTAAACAGTTGTAGCAACACCTGGGAACATGTAACACAATAAAATAAAAAAGGGCCTTATGAACCCTTTAATGGCTGTGATTTACGAGGTCCTGCGTAAATCTAAATAATTAACGGCTGTATATTTGAAACAGAGGCCTGGGGTTTGCTGCCAGAGAAACGCAGACGTTAATAAAAATGTCAAAGGGCTGCGGTTTGGCTTTGTGGAGTTGCTGCATAAAGATTTTGGGCTCTGTTCAGACTGCAGAGTTTTTTACATCCAAATCAGTAATCATTTGCCGACAGCTCCTGTGATGCACTTACTAGCATAAGTAGGCGTGCTGTAAAGGGAGAATACAAGGGAGAAAGCTGTTAGGGATTAAATAAATGGAACAAAACATGTTCGTTACTCAACACAAACCAATGTGTTGTTTTCCCATGCTAACATAATTATGAATCGACACCTGTAAGACCTGTAATGCTTCACACAGCCTCTGGGTGGTGCTATTTTACAACAGTTCTGAGGTGCAATACCGCCCTGCCTTAACTAAACCGGTACTGCGCCTGCTGACGCAAAGGACAACAGACAGCTTTCTCTTGTGTGAAGCAGCTTGACTTTTATTTATTTTGGTGTATTTTATTTAACACTCTACAGAGCAGCGCTACTGGTGTGAAAACATTGTAGCACAGCGCCACCTGCTGAGACCAAACAGATTTGCAGTTTGGTTTAAAGACGCCAGTGCAGATCTTATGTTTTGCAGCCAAAATGTATTTTTGTGTGTGTGTGTGTGTTTTATTTTATTTTTTAAGGTTTTATTTTATTTTAAATTAAATTACACATTGAAATGGTATAAAGCACAACTTCTCAGCCACCCTTTGAGAAATGACAGCTGTTTTAATTCACTTCCCTCCCTCATCTTATACACAGTATCGGCATTTGCAGCTGACTGCTTGCCAAGGCATTAAAATCCATTTCCCTGCCTCTCAGGCATGAGAAACACAATCTCCCATCTCCCTTTCACTGCGGCGAAAAGATCTCCTAGATCTTAGCTTGATGGGGTTTTACATTAAAGTCATTGCAGTAAGAAACCCATTCTAATACAGTTTTCTACTCCTCGCTTACCTTTTTAAAAGCAACTTTGAATTAAGCTGTCCTTTGAAAAGCCGAAGCGGTCGAAGAAATTAACCGAAAACTTGTTTGAATCAAAAGCGGGCTTTGAAAGAAATCAACTAAAAGGTGTTTTTTTTTTTTATGAATGAAGGACAAACTGGATTTAAAGGAGACAGGAGAATGCATTTCTCATCCCATCGCTATACATTGAAAGCTCCTAAAACTCACTGGTATCGTCCCTTATCTGCAAACAGGATGATTTTTTGTTATTTTTTAGAAGCTGAAGGCCCAAAGGGAGCCATTTTCTATCGTTGAGCTTCATTATAGGGCCTAGCGGTTTGTAACCAATAAAGAAGGATTTTTTTTGTTCTGTGCAGAAATATTGATTTAGAAATGTATCAAATGACATAAATACAGCAAGTGTTGTGAGTTTTGAAAAGAAAAATGTATTTGGTACTTATAGTAGGTTAGATTTATTTATTTATTTATTTATTTATTTTTCAGTTTTCAGAAAGCAGCGTTTAATATCTTGTGTCCTTTCAGCAGGTAAGGGATGAATGATGTTACTTTTTTTTTTTTTAAATCATTTTTTTTCCTCCTTGGTTTTTTTTTTTCAAAAACAGACTGATTGTGAAGCAAAAATAAAAGCGAAAAACATCCACTCAATCAATCAATCAATCAATCAACCAACCAACCCATCAATCAATCAATCAATCAATCAATCAACCAACCAATCAATCAATCAATCAATCAATCAACCAACCAATCCATCAATCAATCAATCAACCAATCAATCAATCAATCAATCAATCAATCAAACACACACAGCGGACTCAAAAGCATGTTATCCTGCAAGTTTGTGGTTCATCTGCGGTTAATAGTTGCTCATGATTAGCTACACAACCCCCTGAACTTTTCTGTGCAGAATGTTCTGTATCTGTCAGACTGTTCCAGGGCTGAGTGTAGCATACTGGGTCTCCACCTCAACCCAGTCACAGTGGACTGGGTTAGTTTTTCCAAGCCAGTAAGTAGTCTGTACCTTCTCAACATCCTTCATGAATTAGTTCTTTTACCATCGCCAGGGTTAGAAACTCACACTAGCCCTGCTGCTGCTGCTGCACCCAGTCCTGGGGTTCAGAGCTCCCCTCAATGAAGTCTAGTATTATTATTATTAATATTGAAATGATCAGGAGCCAGGAGTTTGAGCAGGGTTAGAAACTCACACTAGCCCTGCTGCTGCTGCTGCTGCTGCACCCAGTCCTGGGGCTCAGAGCTCCCCTCAATGAAGTCTAGTATTATTATTATTAATATTGAAATGATCAGGAGCCAGGAGTTTGAGCAGGGTTAGAAACTCACACTAGCCCTGCTGCTGCTGCACCCAGTCCTGGGGTTCAGAGCTCCCCTCAATGAAGTCTAGTATTATTATTATTAATATTGAAATGATCAGGAGCCAGGAGTTTGAGCAGGGTTACAAACTCACACTAGCCCTGTTGCTGCTGCTGCTGCACCCAGTCCTGGGGTTCAGAGCTCCCCTCAATGAAATCTAGTATTCATATTGAAATGATCAGGAGCCAGGCTCCACAGCGAATCCCTCCGAGGGTCACAGCAGGGAGGGTCCCATTGCGACGGGGGTCCCGTCTCGGTGACAGCTCTCGTCGCCGTGCACGATCAGCACCGGGAAGTACAGGGCGTCCTGGTAAGGGGAGGGAGGCGGCTGGTCCTCGGGGTCCCGTCCGACGGGCTGCTCTCGTCCAGCCGGCCGCTGAAGCTGCGGAAGAGGCAGGCGGCGGGAGGGCTGGAGCCTGCCCAGGGAGAAGCGACTGCGGCTGAAGGGAGGCGGGGCGGAGCCCGCGGAGGAGCGAGAGCTGCTGACCGACCGCCGGCACCGCTGGCAGTTCTGCATGTAAGCGGGTAGCCGGCCACCGTCCCGTCCATCAGGAGGGCTTCCGAATAGCTGGGCACCACCTGCTGGTTGGAGCATATGTGCCACTCCACCTCGGTCATGTCGACCGTGTTGACCCGGGAATCGCCCCGGGGTAGCCCAGCTCCTCAGGGGTGGGGCCCCGCGATCCAGCCCGAACAGCTTCTCCACGTGGTAGTGCACGGCGGTGCGGTAGTCCGCGATGACCCTCAGCGGCCAGGACAGGGTGAGGCAGGAGGCGCCCAGAAGACCCTGGGCGGGTGTACCATGGAGGCGGAGAGGGTCCGGGAAAGCGATCATGTGCTCTTTGAAATCCACGTTCTTCAAGTGCATCCCTCCAGCGCCTCCATGTAATCGTCCAGCCCTTCGTTGTCGCTGAAGAAGCGCCCGCTGGGTCAGGTAGGCGGTCTCGGCCTCCGAGTCAGCGGCTGAAGCACTTGGTGAAACGCAGCCGGGTGGCAGGGTAGTCCGACAGCCCCAGCAGCTCTTTGGAGGCGTCCTTCACCCGTGGTGGGAGTAGTCGAACTTCGGAGCTGGAGCGTGGGTGTTGACCCGCTCGTGGTAGACCTGCGTGGTGGTGTCTGGCGTCCCGTTGCGATAGCGCGTCACCTGCCTGGTCCCTGCGGATGTAGTGGTAGCTGATCGCCTTCCACCAGATGCAGGCGTGGACTGCTGCATGCGCTGGACCCGTTCAGTGACCCCGCTGATCTCCGCCCGCTGCTGCCCGGCGCTCTTGGAGTAGCAGTGCCAGCACTCCACCAGGTAGATCACGTAGAGCATGGTGAGGAAAGCCAGGGGATGTAGATGTAGCCGCTGGAGCAGGGGCTGTCAAGGGAGAGCGGTGCCCCTCCAGGTACCCGAGGCTGGGACCGGGAGAGCCCGCACCAGCCCAGAGCCACGAAGCAGCCGTACATGAGCAGGGACAGGATCAGGCACTTCCAGTGGGACTCGCGGCACAGGAGCCGCTCAGAGACTGCTTGAGGGGCGCTGCTGCAGGGAGGGGGAGGGGAAGGGGGAGGAAAGAGGAAAGAAAAAGGTTAATACCGCAGAGAGAGTTCAGAGGCAGGCGATTTGGTCGTTTCGTAGCAGCTCTGCCCTGTTGTTTTCGTGAAAGAGGAAAGGGGTTTAGTTAGTTAGGGTTTAGATTGGAGGCTGTGTGGTCCAGGCGTTAAAGAAAAGGGCTTGTAACCAGGAGGTCCCGGTTCAAATCCCCACCTCAGCCACTGACTCATTGTGTGACCCTGAGCAAGTCACTTCACCTCCTTGTGCTCCGTCTTTCGGGTGAGGCGTAGTTGTAAGTGACTCTGCAGCTGATGCATAGTTCACACACCCTAGTCTCTGTGAGTACGCCTTGGATAAAGGCGTCTGCTAAATAAACAAATAATAATAAAGTTAGTGCACAGAAAACGTGGATCTTTCTCAGTTACTTTCAGTCTCTTATGATGGGCAGGGATGGAAGCTGGTATTAAAACCTGCAACGGGTGAAAGCGGCTATGCAACTGGGAGTCCTATTCCCATCCCTGGCTCTGTATTCTCCTCCTTTGCTGTTAGAATGAATTTGGAAATACTGAAATAAATAACTACCAGGGATGGGAATAAGACTCAGTGTGATCCAGTCCAGGTTTTACTGCTACCAGCTTGATCAGCCCCCAGTGTGTCTAGCTAACAAGCTCAGGTGTGTCTGATTATTAAACTCCCAGTGAAACCAGGACTGGATCACACTGCTGTGCAGCGGGGGGCTCATTCCCGTCCTGATTTTTAAGACATTGAAAAGTGCCTTTATGTCAACGAAGGAATGCTAAGAAAAGAACCCTAATAAATTCAGTGAGTGAACGAAGGCAGCCTTCCACAGGAAGTGGCAGTGTCACTTTTTCACGTGGTTCTGAGGTGAGGAGACACCTCATACACTCCTCTGCAGACACGCTGTGCCTTGTGCAGTGAAAAAAAACCCTGTGTTTGAAATTAAACTGCGATAATTGGAAGCGTCTATCTTTAGAAATTGCACAATGCAGGGGGCAAGATGGGGGGCAAGACGGGGGAGGGTGGACACGCATCTCCAATTAACACCTGACCCGATAGCGAACCTCTATGGTCAAAACGAAGATAAAAAAGCGAGTCTGTAAAAACACAAAACAATAATGAAAATAAAGTCTAATACAAAGGAAAATGTAATAAAATGTCAATTTTTTTAAAAAAAGAAAAATACAGTTTGTAAAATATATGAAAAAATAAGATTGAAAAAAGGTTTTAATTAAAATAAAAGTTAAAATATATATTTTTTTTTTAAAAAAAAACAACAACAACACAGGATATCATGTGCCAGCCCAGGTGGGGGTGGTGGGGGGATTCCCTGGTCAGATCTCGAATCTATTGGATGGCGAGGAAGAGATTGTTATCGAAATCGGAGCTGCCCAAACCGGAAGGCTGCTGTGTTTATGGGTCTGATCAGAACCTGCAGCGCGTCCTTGACCGTTTCTGCAGTCTGCAATGGGCTCCAGGGGTATCGATTGAGGAAACCGGATCCTCAGTCTATACTGCTCTGTCTCTGTTGGGTTTGACTGACAGGGAGAGGGTGAGTCTGAGGGAGTCAGGACCAGATTAACCCTTCGCTACCAGATTCGTTTTCTTAGGGGAGGGGAGGGGAGGGAGGGGAATCGAGCATAGTAATTTGATATTTTTCACAGGAAAAAATATGCCTTCAAACTGCTGCGTCCTGTTTTGAATACAGTCGCGTTTTCTAAAAGAGGGGCAGCAGTGTGGAGTAGTGGTTAGGGCTCTGGACTCTTGACCGGAGGGTCGTGGGTTCAATCCCAGGTGGGGGACACTGCTGCTGTACCCTTGAGCAAAGGTACTTTACCTAGATTGCTCCAGTAAAAACCCAACTGTATAAATGGGGAATTGTATGTAAAAAATAATGTGATATCTTGTAACAATTGTAAGTCGCCCTGGATAAGGGCGTCTGCTCAGAAATAAATAATAATAATAATAATAATAATAATAATAATAATAATAATAATAATAATAATAATAAAGAGCAGTGGAAACTCATGCTGTCGATGAAGCTCCACACCTAGAGAAAACAGAGCCACTTTATCGTCATTTTTAGGCTGCAGTTCCTTATTGTATTTTTTAAGAACGAGGAAGGATGTTCAGTTTGCCCGGCTGTTAGGATTCTCCAGTCAAGTTCACAGCAGCTCAAAACCAAGTAAAAGAAAGATTTAGAATGATAAGAACTCTGGAGGTTCTGGAATGACTGAAGCAAAACACCATGAAACAGAAAATATATATACACACAGCCACGCCATGTTTATCACAGTTTACACCATGCAAACTACTGTTAAGGATAAGGAAATCTCTTAATGCTTTGAGGTCAGGAGGCTAGGCTAGTCTAGGCTAATCTGACTAGGAGGAATCCTTCAAATGAGAGAGAGAGAGAGAGAGAGAGAGAGAGAGAGAGAGAGAGAGCATTCATCACCAGCTCTGAAAAGGCACAACCTTACTCTGCTTGAATCGTATTATTATTATTATTATTATTATTATTATTATTATTATTATTATTATTATATATTAGAATTATTATTGACTGATCTTAGATGAACAACAAAGCATGCACTGTACTGAGGCTGTTCAGAGAGTATAAGAGCCTCCCTTTCTCTTTCTCTGCTCCACCAGCACAGAGCAGAGGGAGGCTGTTCAGAGAGTATAAGAGCCTCCCTTTCTCTTTCTCTGCTCCACCAGCACAGAGCAGAGGGGGGCTGTTCAGAGAGTATAAGAGCCTCCCTTTCTCTCTCTCTGCTCCTCCAGCACAGAGGGAGGCTGTTCAGAGAGTATAAGGGTTTATAACCCTTCCAGAAAAAGCTACATAGCAGCTAAGTAGCTACGCGCACAGCCCTTCACTTTGATGTGCATGTCCTGTGTACATTAGAATACAAATCGGTAAGGAACCGTTATGGGGTATACTTGGGTTAATTACGATCGCGATCGCTCCGCCCGTGTCGCGACACTCCTCTTATAAAAGCGTTCCATCGTCAAAGCACAGCAAAGTGTAATAAAGCACAGTGAAAGCATGGTAAAGCACAGGCAAGACTTGGGGGGTGAACTCTGCTTCATCAACAACTGCTGCTGCTGCAGAGTCACTTCCAATAGGAGCTCGTTTGTTTTACGTCTCATCCGAAGGACGTAGCACAAGGAGGTGAAGTGACTTGCTCAGGGTCACACACACACACACACACACACACACACACACACAGACACACACACAGACACACACACACACACACACACACACACACACACACACACACACACACACACACACACACACACACACAGAGGGAGTCAGGGAGGATTGAACTGATGCACTGATGAACTGGGGCAGCAGTGTGGAGTAGTGGTTAGGAGCTCTGGACTCTT
>CM060279.1:10703285-10756559 GCA_030684275.1 Acipenser oxyrinchus oxyrinchus | reverse complement strand
GGGGCTCTGTGGATGTCAGTCTCTCTGTGTCTCAGTGTCTCTGTGTCTCAGTGTTTCTGTCTCTCTCTCTCTCCAGGGGCTCTGTGTGGATGACAGTCTCTCTGTGTCTCAGTGTCTCTGTGTCTCTGTGTCTCTGTGTCTCAGTGTTTCTGTCTCTCCCTCTCTCTCCAGGGGCTCTGTGTGGATGACAGTGTTTCTGTGTTTCAGTGTTTCTGTGTCTCAGTGTTTCTGTCTCTCTCTCTCTCCAGGGGCTCTGTGTGGATGTCAGTCTCTCTGTGTCTCAGTGTCTCTGTGTCTCAGTGTTTCTGTCTCTCTCTCTATCCAGGGGCTCTGTGTGGATGTCAGTCTCTCTGTGTCTCAGTGTCTCTGTGTCTCAGTGTTTCTGTCTCTCTCTCTCTCTCCAGGGGCTCTGTGTGGATGACAGTCTCTCTGTGTCTCAGTGTTTCTGTCTCTCTCTCTATCCAGGGGCTCTGTGTGGATGTCAGTCTCTCTGTGTCTCAGTGTTTCTGTGTCTCAGTGTCTCTGTGTCTCAGTGTTTCTGTCTCTCTCTCTCTCCAGGGGCTCTGTGTGGATGTCAGTCTCTCTGTGTCTCAGTCTCTCTGTGTCTCAGTGTTTCTGTCTCTCTCTCTCTCTCTGCAGGGGCTCTGTGTGGATGACAGTCTCTCTGTGTCTCAGTGTCTCTGTGTCTCAGTGTCTCTGTGTCTCAGTGTTTCTGTCTCTCTCTCTCTCTCCAGGGGCTCTGTGTGGATGTCAGTCTCTCTGTGTGGATGTCAGTCTCTCTGTGTCTCAGTGTTTCTGTCTCTCTCTCTCTCTCCAGGGGCTCTGTGTGGATGTCAGTCTCTCTGTGTCTCAGTGTCTCTGTGTCTCAGTGTTTCTGTCTCTCTCTCTCTCTCTGCAGGGGCTCTGTGTGGATGTCAGTCTCTCTCGCCATCGCTGCCACATTCCTGTTTTTCCTGCTCGTCTCCGGCTGCATCCTGAACATCGGACTAAGCAGCCTGTGTCAGTCCGTCACTACGGCTGAGGCTGTAACGAGGTGAGAGCTCCATTCATGACTGCTGAGCACTAGTGCTGAATGGAGAAACTGAATCCATTCAATGAGGCGCGCCGCTGACGTGTCGAAGGATTTAAGCTGAACGTGGAATTGAATGCTTTGCTTTGATGAGACCTTTGATGAGACCAGACCCCTGTTTCAAATCTTAACAACCGTTTATTAGTTTTCATTTTCATTTTTTAAATTATTTTTCTTACAACACAAATATTCCTAGGGTGAAAGTTCACTACATTTGCTAGCGTATTACATTCAAATAGTTTTATTCCTTTATTTATTTCATTTTTTTAGAGTTTTGCCTGTGCATTTGTTGCTAATGCTTCAAGCCACAGGGATGGGAATCAGACTCCTATTGCACAGCAGTGTGATCCAGTCCAGGTTTTACTGCTACCAGCTTGATCAGCCCCCAGTGTGTCTAGCTAACAAGCTCAGGGTGTGTCTGATTATTAAACTCCCAGTGAAACCAGGACTGGATCACACTGCTGTGCAGCGGGAGTCTGATTCCCATCCCTGTGCCTTGAAGTTGACTCTCTCTCTCTCTCTCTCTCTCTCCTGTCTGTCTATTCCAGCTGTCAGGCAGCTCAGTCCATGACGTGGAGCGAATCTCACAAATCATCTCCGTTCTACACCAGCTTCCACAATGCACAGGTAATTCATTTACCTGGCGAGAGAGCGATGAGCTTTCACTGGTATTGTATCAACAATCATCAGACTTTAAATCAGGGAGCCGATCCCTGTAGATTGATGAAATAGTTCTTATCCCACTGCAGTAGCATTTTATAATGATTATATAATATGTTAACAAGGGAACATTATTCAGCAGCTTTCATTGGACTCTATGAAGCTGAGGGAGTTCATTCTATATAGAGGGGTGGAATTCAATATGTTAACAAGGGAACATTATTCAGCAGCTTTCATTGGACTCTATGAAGCTGAGGGAGTTCATTCTATATAGAGGGGTGGAATTCAATATGTTAACAAGGGAACATTATTCAGCAGCTTTCATTGGACTCTATGAAGCTGAGGGAGTTCATTCTATATAGAGGGGTGGAATTCAATATGTTAACAAGGGAACATTATTCAGCAGCTTTCATTGGACTCTATGAAGCTGAGGGAGTTCATTCTATATAGAGGGGTGGAATTCAATATGTTAACAAGGGAACATTATTCAGCAGCTTTCATTGGACTCTATGAAGCTGAGGGAGTTCATTCTATATAGAGGGGTGGAATTCAATATGTTAACAAGGGAACATTATTCAGCAGCTTTCATTGGACTCTATGAAGCTGAGGGAGTTCATTCTATATAGAGGGGTGGAATTCAATATGTTAACAAGGGAACATTATTCAGCAGCTTTCATTGGACTCTATGAAGCTGAGGGAGTTCATTCTATATAGAGGGGTGGAATTCAATATGTTAACAAGGGAACATTATTCAGCAGCTTTCATTGGACTCTATGAAGCTGAGGGAGTTCATTCTATATAGAGGGGTGGAATTCAATATGTTAACAAGGGAACATTATTCAGCAGCAGTTGTTGATGATGCATAGTTCACCTCCTAGTCTCTGCAAGTCGCTTTGGATAAAAGCGTCCGCTAAATTAATAATAATAATAATAATAATAATAATAATAATAATAAACGACTCATTAATAATAATGTAAACCCTGCTGCTTGCCAGGTCTCTGCCTGGGTGAATTTCTTTTTCTGGGTCGTGGCTCTGATTCTGCTGATCATCCAGAAGAAGCGAGGGGCGCAGTTCACACAGCTGACCGGCACAGGGGACCCCGAGACTGACCCCATCTTCCACAGACCCCAGTGAGGGAGAGAGGAGGGGGAGGGGGGGTGGAGAGGACAGAGTTATACTGTGAGTGTTCAGGACAGGTTTGCTAAGCTGTTGCTCAGAGGTGGAGTTTGATCTGCAGTTTAACCACAGAGGGGTCCTCGTAATTTAATTAATTAATTGGACCGATTTAAGCTTCTAATGAGCGCTTAATTTAAGTGTTACAGTTGGAACAAAAACCAGGGAGGGGGACACTGGCCCATCAGGACCAGGATTCGAGATCCTGGCCATAGACTTTTAGAGACAGAATCACAGGAGGTGGGTGAGATTACCTCTGACCGTAATCCTTCTGAAAGAAACGCAGTGCTGAATTGAGGACTCTTATGTACCTGGCTGTTAGCATCATATAAGGAAACTGTTTAAAAAAAAACCAAACGAGCAATTTCGTTGCAGCTGTAATGTTTAACAGAACATGACTTGCAGACAGTGCCTTTGTTTAAAAAAAAAATGTGTTCAGATTTGTTTAGTTTTTGTTTTGTATTTCATATTGTAAAAAAAAAAAAAATACATTAAACTTCTGTTTCTTGGTTGAAAAAAACAAATTAACGATTGCTGATTTGTTGTCGTCGTTTGTGATTCATCTTGCATGTAGACGTTATCTGTGCTCTGCCAATGGGAATCTTGTTCAGCTGCAGTAAAACCTGGACTGGCTCTAACCACTCTGGGACTGGAGTCTTCTTTGCATTCCTATGCTTTTAATGTGTGTCAGGAAAAAAAAATCGCCCTTAACACAGGGCGCCAGTTTCAAGTTTACTTCGAGTTTTTATTTTAGTTTCCCCTATTCTAAGGAGGAAGACCCCTTAGCCAAGTACCGTTTGGGGTTTCCATTTAGTGTACAGCCCAAATAAATACACTGTTCACAGCCAACCTGCCATTTTAAGTAGGTATACAATTGACTATGTTTAAACAAAACAAAACAAACTAACAAAAAGAAACCACCACCATTTTAAATGAATGAACGAACGCTTTCACAGCTGCTTGCTGAGTTTCCGGACCTGCCTCTCCCGTGCCTCGAAGGCTATCTTCGTGTCCACCAGTTCGTTCACGGCTCTCTTCATCTGGGCCATGCCGAGCTCCGCTTGCACGTACTTGTCCTGGAGCTCCCGGTTGTCGCGGCGCAGCTCCGCGATCACCAGCCGGGTCTCCTCGTTCTGCCGCCGGCAGTGGTTCTTGAGCGTCTCCGCTTGGACAGCAGCGTCTCCGCGCTGCGCACCACCGACTCGATCTGGTCTCTAGACATGGTCACACCCTGGGGCAACGGGGAGGGGGCAATTAACAAATAAACTGTGGGAGGCTGGGTGGTAACAGTGGTTAAAGAAAAGGGGGTCTCGATACCAGGAAGTTCAAATCCGGCTCAGCCACTGACTCCCTGTGTGTGTGTGCGTGCATATGTGTGTGTGTGTGTGTGTGTGTGCGTGTGTGTGTGTGTGCGTGTGTGTGTGTGTGTGCGTGCGTGCGTGTGTGTGTGTGCGTGCGTGCGTATGCGTGCGTGCGTGTGACCCTGAGCAAGTCACTTCACCTCCTTGTGCTCCGTCCTTCGGATGAGACGCAAAACAAACAAGCTCCTATTGGAAGTGACTCTGCAGCAGCAGCAGCAGCAGCAGTTGTTGATGAAGCAGAGTTCACCCCCTAGTCTCTGTAAGTCGCTTTGGATAAAAGCGTCTGCTAACTAATTCATAATAATAAATGCGCTTTTATTATAATAATAATAATAATAAATATGTGTTAAAGGGATTCTTTCATCTGGTTTGGAAAAAATAAGAGAGAAATGAAAAAAACAACTGCTTAATATTTATTTATAACGATACTTGTATCTCGACATTTCTTGCAGTTCTAGGCTGTCGCTTAAATGGCAAGCAACATTATGCAAGTATGTGTCTACAATACAAATACATGTATGAATTTCTTTACAAAACACTAAACGTGTGTTTGGTGAAAAAAAAACTAAGCATATTTTTAGATATTTATAGCATTTCTGCATCTAACCCTTAAATAATAACAGAAAAAAAATAAATACAGTCCATTTATCCATTAAAATAAAAGCCGGGAGTTTCACTAATTCATAATCATCTCTTTCTTTCTTTCTCTCTCTCTTTCAAATGTAACGTGTCTTTCTCAAAACGACCTCTCGTTCTTCATAATCCAAAATATAAATAGACACTTACCAGTATGACGTCTGTGAAAAAAAAAACAAACCCGTTGGATTTAAAATTTAAAATGTTGAGAAATGTTGTTTTTCTCTGCCTCCCGCAATTCCCAAAGCGCGGTAAATTTCACTTTGCTGAAGTCCTTCTCTCGGCTGAGTTTTCTTTTACCAACTGGCAGCTTCACAACATGTGACATTAAAAGCTTTAGGGGAAAAAGAGTCTCTAAAACCAGATTATAGTCTACCTAAAGCCGCGCTGTTGTTGAGCGGTGACGTGAATTGAAATCTTTGGGATTACTTTAAAAGCACGTCAGCGGTGTGTAGCTGCGGGCTGTACCCGTTTCATACAGGAGTAGTACACTTACATTAAATACAGTTCACAAAGTCATATAGCACAGTTGCAACTAAATTAAAAATAAATAAATAATAATAATGGAAACGCCTGCGATACTGAAGTAAGTACACTTTTGTATCAACCTGCCACATCTAGTAAACACTTACGCGAGTTAGTGTCCTGCCCTTCACTTTTCTTGTTTACTGTATTCCTGTATTCGTTAGGCATCGCATGATGTATTGGAGAATATAAACCGTAACACATATGTATATAAACCGAGGCACCCTGGTAACTTTGTACATAATATAGTATTTTTATATATCTCCGTATTCAAATATTAAAATACAAGAACACAGCCGAAAAATCTTTCAACTGTATTATATATATATAACCTTTAAAAAACCTTATTTTCCACTCCTGTGAAACTGGTGTTGCAGCAGCATTACCAGCGGCTTGCCACTAGATGGTGGTATTGTAACACCGTGGAGATTATATGCACGCACAGACGCACAGACGCACGCACGCTGTACGGAACGTCTCAGCAAAGGCTACAGTTGTGATGTAATGTGTAACTGGACAAAACACATGAGCTTCGAGTCATTGTTTCAGCTCCCCTTGTCCATATAGCTAGGGGGCTGTGCTTAGCAGGGTGGGGCTGGAAACCAGTCACTGAGAGAGCAGGCTGGTGAGCTCTGAGCCCGGGGCTGGGGAGTGAGGAGCCACCGTCTGCCACGCACCAGATGGGCCGTCTGTTAGAGAAGGCAAGCCCGGGATTCAGAGCAGGCAGCCTGGGACACTGCACAGCTGTGTGGGGAGTGACCAGTCCAGGGGGAGGGGGCAGGTCCATGTGACTGGTCCGAGAGTGACGAACAATGTGTCAGTGTGTGTGTGTGTGTGTCAGTGCGTGACAGTGTGTGTGTGTGTATCAGTCTGTGTGTGTGTCAGTCTGTGTGGGTGTATTTGTGTGTTTGTGTTTCAGTGCGTATGTGTGTGTGTGATTCTCTCAGTGTGTGTGTGTGAGAGAGAGTCTCTCGTGTGTGTGTGTGTGTGTGAGTCTCTCGTGTGTGTGTGTGAGTGTGTGTGTGTGAGTCTCGTGTGTGTGTGTGTGAGTGTGTGTGTGTGTGTGTGAGATTTTCTCATTGTGTGTGTGTGTTTGTGTGTGAGATTATGTGTGTGTGTGTGTGAGTCTCGTGTGTGTGTCTCGTGTGTGTGTGTGTGTGTGTGAGATTCTCTCAGTGTGTGTGTGTGTGTGTGTGTGTGAGATGTGTGTGTGTGTGTGAGATTCTCATTGTGTGTGTGTGTGTTTGTGTGTGAGATTATGTGTGTGTGTGTGTGAGTCTCTGTGTGTGTGTGTGTGTGTGTGTGTGTGTCTCTCAGTGTGTGTGTGTGTCTCGTGTGTGTGTGTGTGTGAGATTCTCTCAGTGTGTGTGTGTGTGTGTGTGTGTGAGATTCTCTCATTGTGTGTGTGTGTGTGTTGTGTGTGAGTTATGTGTGTGTGTGTGTGTGTGTGTGTGAGTCTCTGTGTGTGTGTGTGTGTGTGAGTCTCTGTGTGTGTGTGTGTGTGTGTGTGTGTGTCAGTGTGAGTCTCTCATTGTGTGTGTGTGTGTGATTCCTCATATCGATCTTCACTATTCCAATGCCCCCTGCATTACTCTTCACTCCCTGTCCATTAGCGCTGTGGTAACGCTCCGTATCGAGCTCCTGTTTACTGGAAGTGATGCTGCAGCCAGGATGCGGATGGGAGGAGGCGGGTCTGCCATTGCATGAGGGCATCAGTAAACCTCACGGCCTGCCCACGCTGTCTCAGTGCAATCCCTCAGCCTGCGACACAGCTGCTGAGTCACCCTATTACAGCCTTCAATGTGTTTGCAATGGTGTGCTTAAACACTCTGTGGAAAAGGGCTGTGCCTGTGGTGTGGTGTAGGTGATTGAGGTGCGTAATCGTTACCCTTGTTGTAGGAGACTGGGACTCGTGTGAAATTGCTGTGCAACTGTCTGTCTGTCTCTGCCTGTGTCTGTCTGTGTGTCTGTCTCTCTGTCTATGTCTGCTTGCCTGCCTGCCTGTCTGTGTGTCTGTCTCTGTCTGTCTGTCTCTGTCTGCTTGCCTGTCTGTTCTTATTTATTATTATTTATTTCTTAGCAAGCGCCCTTATCCAGGGCGACTTACAGTCGTAAACAAAAATACATTTCAGGAATCACAGTACAAGTAATAATACAATTAAGAGCAAGATAAATACAATGACTTCGGTTCTAGCAAGTACAAGTATATGACAAAATACGATTCAACGACGGAGCAGATAACAGTGTCAGTGATAGTTACATCAGGATATATATATATATATATATATATGAGGATATGTCTGTCTGCCTGCCTGCCTGTCTGTGTGTCTGTCTCTGTCTGTCTGTCTACCTGCCTGCCTTTGTCTGTCTTTCTGTCTGCCTGTCTCTCTGTTCTGTAACCCTTTCAGTCCTCGTTTGAGGGACAGGCTGCATTGTAATATTTTTTGCAGCATTTCTAACTGGCTTCATCTGCCTGTTATTTGAATTTCCTCTTTAACTCTATGTTGTTATGGCAACTCACGCCTCTAATTTTGTTAACTGCAGAAAGCCTCAATGCAACGTATCAGATTACATAAACACAGCTTGAGTTCAGAATATTATTTTTTTTCAAAGAAAAAACGAGTTTGGCAGAGAAAAAAAAAATAGTCACACTGTCGTTCGAATTGAATGGGGGCTGTTCAGCGTCCCGGCAATTAGGGTTCTCCAGACACGCAGGGTTTGGTCTTAAAGGGTACATAAGGTCCTTTTTATTTTATTGTGTTACATGTTCCTTCTCAGAACTACATTTCCCATCATCCTCCTTCTCACATATGTCACTGAGATGGATTTACCAGTGAGCAGGAGGATGATGGGAAATGTAGTTCTGAGAGGTCCATCTTGGTACATGGGGAGCCATCTTGAGGCAGGGAATTTAAAAGTTTAAAAAGTGGTCAAAATGTTAAAAATTAAATAAATAAATAAATAAATAAAAGCAATACACACACAGTACGTAAACAGTTGTAGCAACACCTGGGAACATGTAACACAGTAAAATAAAAAAAATGGGCCTTATGAACCCTTTAATGGCTGTGATTTACGAGGTCCTGCGTAAATCTAAATAATTAACGGCTGTATATTTGAAACAGAGGCCTGGGGTTTGCTGCCAGAGAAACGCAGACGTTAATAAAAATGTCAAAGGGCTGCGGTTTGGCTTTGTGGAGTTGCTGCATAAAGATTTTGGGCTCTGTTCAGACTGCAGAGTTTTTTTTACATCCAAATCAGTAATCATTTGCCGACAGCTCCCTGTGATGCACTTACTAGCATAAGTAGGCGTGCTGTAAAAGGGAGAATACAAGGGAGAAAGCTGTTAGGGATTAAATAAATGGAACAAAACATGTTCGTTACTCAACACAAACCAATGTGTTGTTTTCCCATGCTAACATAATTATGAATCGACACCTGTAAGACCTGTAATGCTTCACACAGCCTCTGGGTGGTGCTATTTTACAACAGTTCTGAGGTGCAATACCGCCCCCTGCCTTAACTAAACCGGTACTGCGCCTGCTGACGCAAAAGGACAACAGACAGCTTTCTCTTGTGTGAAGCAGCTTGACTTTTATTTATTTTGGTGTATTTTATTTAACACTCTACAGAGCAGCGCTACTGGTGTGAAAACATTGTAGCACAGCGCCACCTGCTGAGACCAAACAGATTTGCAGTTTGGTTTAAAGACGCCAGTGCAGATCTTATGTTTTGCAGCCAAAAATGTATTTTTTGTGTGTGTGTGTGTGTGTTTTATTTTATTTTTTTAATGTTTTTATTTTATTTTAAATTAAATTACACATTGAAATGGTATAAAGCACAACTTCTCAGCCACCCTTTGAGAAATGACAGCTGTTTTAATTCACTTCCCTCCCTCATCTTATACACAGTATCGGCATTTGCAGCTGACTGCTTGCCAAGGCATTAAAATCCATTTCCCTGCCTCTCAGGCATGAGAAACACAATCTCCCATCTCCCTTTCACTGCGGCGAAAAGATCTCCTAGATCTTAGCTTGATGGGGTTTTACATTAAAGTCATTGCAGTAAGAAACCCATTCTAATACAGTTTTCTACTCCTCGCTTACCTTTTTAAAAGCAACTTTGAATTAAGCTGTCCTTTGAAAAGCCGAAGCGGTCGAAGAAATTAACCGAAAACTTGTTTGAATCAAAAGCGGGCTTTGAAAGAAATCAACTAAAAGGTGTTTTTTTTAATGAATGAAGGACAAACTGGATTTAAAGGAGACAGGAGAATGCATTTCTCATCCCATCGCTATACATTGAAAGCTCCTAAAACTCACTGGTATCGTCCCTTATCTGCAAACAGGATGATTTTTTGTTATTTTTTAGAAGCTGAAGGCCCAAAGGGAGCCATTTTCTATCGTTGAGCTTCATTATAGGGCCTAGCGGTTTGTAACCAATAAAGAAGGATTTTTTTTGTTCTGTGCAGAAATATTGATTTAGAAATGTATCAAATGACATAAATACAGCAAGTGTTGTGAGTTTTGAAAAGAAAAATGTATTTGGTACTTATAGTAGGTTAGATTTATTTATTTATTTATTTATTTATTTTTTCAGTTTTCAGAAAGCAGCGTTTAATATCTTGTGTCCTTTCAGCAGGTAAGGGATGAATGATGTTACTTTTTTTTTTAAATCATTTTTTTCCTCCTTGGTTTTTTTTCAAAACAGACTGATTGTGAAGCAAAAATAAAAGCGAAAAACATCCACTCAATCAATCAATCAATCAATCAACCAACCAACCAATCAATCAAGCAACCAATCAATCAATCAATCAATCAACCAACCAATCAATCAACCAACCAACCAACCAACCAATCAACCAACCAACCAACCAATCAATCAATCAATCAATCAATCAATCAAACACACACAGCGGACTCAAAAGCATGTTATCCTGCAAGTTTGTGGTTCATCTGGGGTTAATAGTTGCTCATGATTAGCTACACAACCCCTGAACTTTTCTGTGCAGAATGTTCTGTATCTGTCAGACTGTTCCAGGGCTGAGTGTAGCATACTGGGTCTCCACCTCAACCCAGTCACAGTGGACTGGGTTAGTTTTTCCAAGCCAGTAAGTAGTCTGTACCTTCTCAACATCCTTCATGAATTAGTTCTTTTACCATCGCCAGGGTTAGAAACTCACACTAGCCCTGCTGCTGCTGCTGCACCCAGTCCTGGGGTTCAGAGCTCCCCTCAATGAAGTCTAGTATTATTATTATTAATATTGAAATGATCAGGAGCCAGGAGTTTGAGCAGGGTTACAAACTCACACTAGCCCTGCTGCTGCTGCTGCTGCTGCACCCAGTCCTGGGGTTCAGAGCTCCCCTCAATGAAGTCTAGTATTATTATCATATTGAAATGATCAGGAGCCAGGAGTTTGAGCAGGGTTACAAACTCACACTAGCCCTGCTGCTGCTGCTGCACCCAGTCCTGGGGTTCAGAGCTCCCCTCAATGAAATCTAGTATTCATATTGAAATGATCAGGAGCCAGGCTCCACAGCGAATCCGAGGTCACAGCAGGGAGGGTCCCATTGCGACGGGGGTCCCGTCTCGGTGACAGCTCTCGTCGCCGTGCACGATCAGCACCGGGAAGTACAGGGCGTCCTGGTAAGGGGAGGGAGGCGGCTGGTCCTCGGGGTCCCGTCCGACGGGCTGCTCTCGTCCAGCCGGCCGCTGAAGCTGCGGAAGAGGCAGGCGGCGGGAGGGCTGGAGCCTGCCCAGGGAGAAGCGACTGCGGCTGAAGGGGAGGCGGGGCGGAGCCCGCGGAGGAGCGAGAGCTGCTGACCGACCGCCGGCACCGCTGGCAGTTCTGCATGTAAGCGGGTAGCCGGCCACCGTCCCGTCCATCAGGAGGGCTTCCGAATAGCTGGGCACCACCTGCTGGTTGGAGCATATGTGCCACTCCACCTCGGTCATGTCGACCGTGTTGACCCGGGGAATGCGCCCCCCGGGGTAGCCCAGCTCCTCAGGGGTCGGGGCCCCGCGATCCAGCCCGAACAGCTTCTCCACGTGGTAGTGCACGAAGGCGGTGCGGTAGTCCGCGATGACCCTCAGCGGCCAGGACAGGGTGAGGCAGGAGGCCGCCCAGAAGACCCCGGGCCGGGTGTACCATGGAGGGCGGAGAGGGTCCGGGAAAGCGATCATGTGCTCTTTGAAATCCACGTTCTTCAAGTGCATCCCCTCCCGCGCCTCCATGTAATCGTCCAGCCCTTCGTTGTCGCTGAAGAAGCGCGCCCGCTGGGTCAGGTAGGCGGTCTCGGCCTCGAGTCAGCGGCTGAAGCACTTGGTGAAACGCAGCCGGGTGGCAGGGTAGTCCGACAGCCCCAGCAGCTCTTTGGAGACGTCCTTCACCCGTGGTGGGAGTAGTCGAACTTCGGAGCTGGAGGCGTGGGTGTTGACCCGCTCGTGGTAGACCTGCGTGGTGGTGTCTGGCGTCCCGTTGCGATAGCGCGTCACCTGCCTGGTCCCTGCGGATGTAGTGGTAGCTGATCGCCTTCCACCAGATGCAGGCGTGGACTGCTGCATGCGCTGGACCCGTTCAGTGACCCCGCTGATCTCCGCCCGCTGCTGCCCGGCGCTCTTGGAGTAGCAGTGCCAGCACTCCACCAGGTAGATCACGTAGAGCATGGTGAGGAAAGCCAGGGGATGTAGATGTAGCCGCTGGAGCAGGGGCTGTCAAGGGAGAGCGGTGCCCCTCCAGGTACCCGAGGCTGGGACCGGGAGAGCCCGCACCAGCCCAGAGCCACGAAGCAGCCGTACATGAGCAGGGACAGGATCAGGCACTTCCAGTGGGACTCGCGGCACAGGAGCCGCTCAGAGACTGCTTGAGGGGCGCTGCTGCAGGGAGGGGGAGGGGAAGGGGGAGGGAAGAGGAAAGAAAAAGGTTAATACCGCAGAGAGAGTTCAGAGGCGGGCGATTTCGTTCATTTCGTAGCAGCTCTGCCCTGTTGTTTTCGTGAAAGAGGAAAGGGGTTTAGTTAGTTAGGGTTTAGATTGGAGGCTGTGTGGTCCAGGCGTTAAAGAAAAGGGCTTGTAACCAGGAGGTCCCCGGTTCAAATCCCCACCTCAGCCACTGACTCATTGTGTGACCCTGAGCAAGTCACTTCACCTCCTTGTGCTCCGTCTTTCGGGTGAGACGTAGTTGTAAGTGACTCTGCAGCTGATGCATAGTTCACACACCCTAGTCTCTGAGAGTCGCCTTGGATAAAGGCGTCTGCTAAATAAACAAATAATAATAAAGTTAGTGCACAGAAAACGTGGATCTTTCTCAGTTACTTTCAGTCTCTTATGATGGGCAGGGATGGAAGCTGGTATTAAAACCTGCAACGGGTGAAACGGCTATGCAACTGGGAGTCCTATTCCCATCCCTGGCTCTGTATTCTCCTCCTTTGCTGTTAGAATGAATTTGGAAATACTGAAATAAATAACTACCAGGGATGGGAATAAGACTCAGTGTGATCCAGTCCAGGTTTTACTGCTACCAGCTTGATCAGCCCCCAGTGTGTCTAGCTAACAAGCTCAGGTGTGTCTGATTATTAAACTCCCAGTGAAACCAGGACTGGATCACACTGCTGTGCAGCGGGGGCTCATTCCGTCCTGATTTTTAAGACCTTTATGTCAACGAAGGAATGCTAAGAAAAGAACCCTAATAAATTCAGTGAGTGAACGAAGGCAGCCTTCCACAGGAAGTGGCAGTGTCACTTTTCACGTGGTTCTGAGGTGAGGAGACACCTCATACACTCCTCTGCAGACACGCTGTGCCTTGTGCAGTGAAAAAAAACCCTGTGTTTGAAATTAAACTGCGATAATTGGAAGCGTCTATCTTTAGAAATTGCACAATGCAGGGGGCAAGATGGGGGGCAAGATGGGGGACGGGGGAGGGTGGACACGCATCTCCAATTAACACCTGACCCGATAGCGAACCTCTATGGTCAAAACGAAGATAAAAAAAACGAGTCTGTAAAAACACAAAACAATAATGAAAATAAAGTCTAATACAAAGGAAAATGTAATAAAATGTCAATTTTTTTTAAAAAAAAGAAAAAATACAGTTTGTAAAATATATGAAAAAAATAAGATTGAAAAAAAGGTTTTAATTAAAATAAATGTTAAAATATATACAGTACTGTGCAAAAGTTTTAGGCAGGTGTGAAAAAATGCTGTAAAGTAAGAATGCTTTCAAAAATAGACATGTTAATAGATTATATTTATCAATTAACTAAATGCAAAGTGAGTGAACAGAAGAAAAATCTAAATCAAATCCATATTTGGTGTGACCACCCTTTGCCTTCAAAACAGCATCAAGCATCAATTCTTCTAGGTACACTTGCACACAGTTTTTGAAGGAACTCGGCAGGTAGGTTGGCCCAAACATCTTGGAGAACTAACCACAGTTCTTCTGTGGATTTAGGCAGCCTCAGTTGCTTCTCTCTCTTCATGTAATCCCAGACAGACTCGATGATGTTGAGATCAGGGCTCTGTGGGGGCCATACCATCACTTCCAGGACTCCTTGTTCTTCTTTACGCTGAAGATAGTTCTTAATGACTTTCGCTGTATGTTTGGGGTCGTTGTCATGCTGCAGAATAAATTTGGGGCCAATCAGATGCCTCCCTGATGGTATTGCATGATGGATAAGTATCTGCCTGTACTTCTCAGCATTGAGGAGACCATTAATTCTGACCAAATCCCCAACTCCATTTGCAGAAATGCAGCCCCAAACATGCAAGGAACCTCCACCATGCTTCACTGTTGCCTGCAGACACTCATTCGTGTACCGCTCTCAGCCCTTCGCGAACAAACTGCCTTCTGCTACAGCCAAATATTTCAAATTTTGACTCATCAGTCCAGAGCACCTGCTGCCATTTTTCTGCACCCCAGTTCCTGTGTTTTCGGTGCATAGTTGAGTCGCTTGGCCTTGTTTCTACGTCGGAGGTATGGCTTTTTGGCCGCAAGTCTTCCATGAAGGCCACTTCTGACCAGACTTCTCCGGACAGTAGATGGGTGTACCAGGGTCCCTCTGTTTTCTGCCAGTTCTGAGCTGATGGCACTGCTGGACATCTTCCGATTATGAAGGGAAGTAAGCATGATGTGTCTTTCATCTGCTGCAGTAAGTTTCCTTGGCCGACCACTGCGTCTACAGTCCTCAACGCTGCCCGTTTCTTTGTGCTTCTTCAAAAGAGCTTGGACAGCACATCTGGAAACCCCTGTCTGCCTTGAAATTTCTGCCTGGGAGAGACCTTGCTGATGCAGTATAACTACCTTGTGTCTTGTTGCTGTGCTCAGTCTTGCCATGGTGTATGACTTTTGACAGTAAACTGTCTTCAGCAACCTCACCTTGTTAGCTGAGTTTGGCTGTTCCTCACCCAGTTTTATTCCTCCTACACAGCTGTTTCTGTTTCAGTTAATGATTGTGTTTCAACCTACATATTGAATTGATGATCATTAGCACCTGTTTGGTATAATTGTTTAATCATACACCTGACTATATGCCTACAAAATCCCTGACTTTGTGCAAGTGTACCTAGAAGAATTGATGCTGTTTTGAAGGCAAAGGGTGGTCACACCAAATATGGATTTGATTTAGATTTTTCTTCTGTTCACTCACTTTGCATTTAGTTAATTGATCAATATAATCTATTAACATGTCTATTTTTGAAAGCATTCTTACTTTACAGCATTTTTCACACCTGCTTAAAACTTTTGCACAGTACTGTATATTTTTAAAAACAACAACAACACAGGATATCATGTGCCAGCCCAGGCGGGGTGGGGGTGGGGGTGGTGGTGGTGGGGGATTCCCTGGTCAGATCTCGAATCTATTGGATGGCGAGGAAGAGATCGTTATCGAAATCGGAGCTGCCCAAACCGGAAGGCTGCTGTGTTTATGGGTCTGATCAGAACCTGCAGCGCGTCCTTGACCGTTTCTGCAGTCTGCAATGGGCTCCAGGGGTATCGATTGAGGAAACCGGATCCTCAGTCTATACTGCTCTGTCTCTGTTGGGTTTGACTGACAGGGAGAGGGTGAGTCTGAGGGAGTCAGGACCAGATTAACCCCTTAGCTACCAGATTCGTTTTTCTTAGGGGGGGAGGGGGGAAGGGGAATCCGAACGCAAGTAATTTGATATTTTTTCACGGGAAAAAATATGCCTTCAAACTGCTGTTTTGAATACAGACGCGTTTTCTAAAAGAGGGGCAGCAGTGTGGAGTAGTGGTTAGGGCTCTGGACTCTTGACCGGAGGGTCGTGGGTTCAATCCCAGGTGGGGGGGCACTGCTGCTGTACCCTTGAGCAAAGGTACTTTACCTAGATTGCTCCAGTAAAAACCCAACTGTATAAATGGGGAATTGCATGTAAAAATAATGTGATATCTTGTAACAATTGTAAGTCGTCCTGGATAAGGGCGTCTGCTAAGAAATAAATAATAATAATAATAAAAATTCCCCTCCCCCCCCAAAATCAAAATCAAAGTGCTTCAGCTAAGCAAAGCAAGGCATCAGGATTCAGGTGAGAACGAGGCTGTGATTGCGTGCTGCTCTGCAGTGTGGAGTCATGCCTGGGTGACATTCAGCATCTGAAAGCTTGCTTTTCAACAGCTATCCAGCTCTGGGAGATGTGGCTGAGCTGACAGCACACTGCAGAGCTGGGAGAGCTCAACTCTCTGTCTCCTCTCGTGATGTGTGAGCCTGGGAATCAAACAAAATAAAAAATAAAAAAAAACATTTCAGCTCTGAAGAGAGTGAAACGGCTGCCGTTGGATTTATTTTCCGTTACAGAGTTTTGCACTGTAGTATAAGAGCCTCCCTTTCTGTTTCTCTTGCTCTGCTCCGCCAGCACAGAGCAGAGGGGGGCTG
Organism: Acipenser oxyrinchus oxyrinchus; assembly: GCA_030684275.1. Lineage (NCBI taxonomy): Eukaryota > Metazoa > Chordata > Actinopteri > Acipenseriformes > Acipenseridae > Acipenser > Acipenser oxyrinchus. The sequence continues at coordinate 10,740,247 of CM060279.1, read as the reverse complement.
TTCAGAGAGTATAAGAGCCTCCCTTTCACTTTCTCTGCTCCACCGGAACAGAGCAGAGGGAGGCTGTTCAGAGAGTATAAGAGCCTCCCTTTCTGTTTCTCTTGCTCTGCTCTGCCAGCACAGAGCAGAGGGGGGCTGTTCAGAGAGTATAAGAGCCTCCCTTTCTCTTTCTCTGCTTCACCAGAGTAGAGGGAGGCTGTTCAGAGAGTATAAGAGCCTCCCTTTCTCTTTCTCTGCTTCACCAGAGCAGAGGGAGGCTGTTCAGAGAGTAGAAGAGCCTCTCTTTTTCTTTCTCTGCTCCACCAGCACAGAGCAGAGGGGGGCTGTTCAGAGTGTATAAGAGCCTCCCTTTCTGTTTCTCTGCTTCACCAGCACAGAGCAGAGGGAGGCTGTTCAGAGAGTATAAGAGCCTCCCTTTCTCTTTCTCTGCTTCACCAGAGCAGAGGGAGGCTGTTCAGAGAGTATAAGAGCCTCCCTTTCTCTGATCCACCAGCACAGAGCAGAGGGAGGCTGTTCAGAGAGTATAAGAGCATTTGTTGTATAATAACTCTACAGAAAACGATACATTTTGAATGTGAGAACGCAATTTTTTTTGCCTGCTTTAATAAATATTACGTCTGATGGTGAGACATCTTGAAATACCAATGCACGCCGAAAATGCCTCGGAACAAGCAATTTTTGTTGCAGTGGAAAAAAAAAGAGTCCAGCCCTCCCTATAGTGTGCATCAGATGTATTCTTGGGGTAAGTATGTCTGCGTATATCAGACTCACTGCCAAACCTTATTACCCAGCCTGCAATGAGCTTCTTCAGGGAGTTAAGAACACACAAGAGCACACGGGCAATCCACCACGCTACCCCCCCCCCCCCCATCACAACAAGCCCGCTGCGTGTCGCCTGTGATTGGCTGATCCCAAGACAAGCCAAAACACTTTTAAGTTTCTCATAGTGAATGCACAGCAAAGTGTAGTAAAGCATAGGGAAGCATTGTAAAGCACAGAGAGGTGTGGTAAAGCATAGGGAAGCATTGTAAAGCACAGAGAGGTGTGGTAAAGCATAGGGAAGCATTGTAAAGCACAGAGAGGTGTGGTAAAGCATAGGGAAGCATTGTAAAGCACAGAGAGGTCTGGTAAAGCATAGGGAAGCATTGTAAAGCACAGAGAGGTCTGGTAAAGCATAGGGAAGCATTGTAAAGCACAGAGAGGTCTGGTAAAGCATAGGGAAGCATTGTAAAGCACAGAGAGGTCTGGTAAAGCATAGGGAAGCATTGTAAAGCACAGAGAGGTCTGGTAAAGCATAGGGAAGCATTGTAAAGCACAGAGAGGTCTGGTAAAGCATAGGGAAGCATTGTAAAGCACAGAGGTCTGGTAAAGCATAGGGAAGCATTGTAAAGCACAGAGAGGTGTGGTAAAGCATAGGGAAGCATTGTAAAGCACAGAGAGGTCTGGTAAAGCATAGGGAAGCATTGTAAAGCACAGAGAGGTCTGGTAAAGCATAGGGAAGCATTGTAACGCATATTAAAAAAACAAGCCATGGTAAACTAACCCTGATAAAAGCTTCCCCACAGTAAAAGCCCAGCAAAGTGAAACCCTTTTTATAAGGGTTAGTATGCCATGGTTTGTTTTCGATGTGCTTTCCCATGCTTTCTCTGTGCTTTATAACACGTTGCTGTGTTTTCACAGTGGCGTGTCTGCTTCTCTGATAGGAAACTTGCCCTGCAGTATCTCTGTAGGTCTCTCCAGTGCTTTTCAATCATCCTGGCCGGCTCTGCTTTGAAGCACTGAGGTCACGCTCCCTGTTCACTTTGGGAAAGACAGGAGCTGCTCTGCTGAATCCGAGTGCCGCAGATCACAGCTATTTATAGCTCCGGGCTGCTGTAAACTGGCTGCGCCAAACGCACCCCTTTTTTTTTGGACGGGGTTGCTGTACCTCAAATAAGGACAATAGCAATGAGTCAAAGGATAACCAGAGCAAGGGTATTACTATTATTATTATTATTATTATTATTATTATTAATTTAGCAGACGCTTTTATCCAAAGCGACTTGCAGAGACTAGGAGGGTGAACTCTGCTTCATCAACAACTGCTGCTGCTGCTGCAGAGTCACTATTATTATTATTATTATTATTATTATTATTTATTTCTTAGCAGACGCCCTTATCCAGGGCAACTTACAATTGTTACAAGATATCACATTATTTTTACATACAATTCACCATTTATACAGTTGGGTTTTTACTGGAGCAATCTAGGTAAAGTACCTTGCTCAAGGGTACAGCAGCAGTGTCCCCCACCTGGGATTGAACCCACGACCCTCCGGTCAAGAGTCCAGAGCCCTAACCACAACTCCACACTGCTGCCCAAGTTATCAAGTTATATAATATTATCATTTGTTTATTTGTTTATTTAGCAGATGCCTTTATCCAAGGCGACTCACAGAGACTAGGGTGTGTGAGCTATGCATCAGCTGCAGAGTCACTTACAACTACGTCTCACCCGAAAGACGGAGCACAAGGAGGTGAAGTGACTTGCTCAGGGTCACACAATGAGTCAGTGGCTGAGGTGGGATTTGAACCGGGGACCTCCTGGTTACAAGCCCTTTTCTTTAACCATATCATATTCTATTATATCAACTATATCAACTAATGAATTATTGATTGATTGATTGAGATCATATTCTATTCAGTGTATCAGTTCCGTTTCTTCTTCCTTATAAAGTGATTGATAAGCTGATGGCTCGTGTATGTATAAAGCGAATCACTCGCATATATAGAAAAGCCACGAGAAAACTCGCGGTTTGCAGCCTAGCTTTCCGGGTCCCGTTTCAAAGTGAGTCTGCTGAAACCGCGTAGAGCCTGCGAGAGGAGGAGATGGAGCCGCCTTCCTCTGGGAATCCAAATGGAAAGGAAAGGATCGACTGGCGTGGGTTTGCTAAACTGAAATGCGTGTGTCTGCAGAGTGTCTAAGAGCAGCCCTCTCTGCCAGACCCCAGCCCGGTCTCTGAGAGAGCGCCGTGGACTTGTGTTTGATCTGGTACCGCCGGGCTGCGTTTCTACAGACAGACACACTGACACACATACACACACACACACACACACACACACACACACACACACACACACACACACACACACACTGACACACACACACTCACACACACACACACACACACACACACACACACACACACACACACACACACACACACACACACACACACACACACACACACACACACACACACACACACACACACACACACACACACACACACACACACACACACACACACACACACACACACACACACACACACACACACACACACACACACACTGACACACACACAGTATAGGGTTACACACACACACACACACACACACACACACACACTGACACACACACACACACACACACACACACACACACACACACACACACACACACTGACACACCCATACACACTCACACACACACACAGAGACACACACACACACTGACACACACTCACACACACACACACACACACACACACACACTGACACACTGACTGTGTGTGTTTATGTAGCTCAAAAACAAATAGGATTAATATACGTTGCTTGATGTTTGTTGTGTTATTGGAAAAAAACAAATATGATGCATACATATATGCAATAATAATAATAATAATAATAATAATAATAATAATAATAATAATAATAATAATAATATGAAATGTTGTTAATATGCTCTAGCGTTCATTTCCTGTCACACAAACTTTTTGGAAACACTCCCCAATGCGCTAATGACCCCCTCACATGACACAAGCCATTGATTCCCCGCCATGATTCACCTCACCGCGGGGTCCCGTTACAGGCTGTGTAATACAAACAGAAACGTGGATGCTTTCCTTTGCACTGAGTCACACATCCCGCATTCAAGAATTCAAACACACACGGGACATTTCAAAGCGCATGTTACACACAGCCCGAGAGCCCTAACCTACATAGGATGCGTGCAAAACATTATAAAGAGGTTTGTTTTTTTTACTGCATTGCAGAAAGCGGCAGTATCTGCTTTTTCTTCTATATATATATATATATTTTTTTTTTTACAATAATATCTAACAAATAATTTACATACAACGTTATCAGCTAGACTAGTGCTGGCACAGAACGCGCTCGCCCGGTGCGTGTTATTGTAAAAAAACACACGTCGCTTTATGACAGCGAGTCCTTCACGCGCTCGCCTTTGAAGATTCTATCTATCTATCTATCTATCTATCTATCTATCTATCTGTCTGTCTATCTGTCTATCTATCTATCTATCTGTCTGTCTGTCTGTCTGTCTGTCTGTCTATCTATCTATCTATCTATCTAAAGTCTGTAGATTTTACCTGCATATGTGGGTTTACGTATACCGTATGCCTCATATGTAAAAGGAGGCCACTTTGTGACTTCTGTATGTGCATTTAAATGACTGGGGAACCCTGTGCAGTGCGTATGTTATAAACAGCAAGGACAGTGGCAAATTAAAGACGCTTTTAAAAAAAAAAGAAAATAACAATTTTAAAGAACGCAAAGACACCAAAAAGCAGAGCTGCGTAACAAACAGCAATGCATTGAATAGAGGAGCGGGGAGAGACGGGAGAGTGAGGGGAGATTCGGAGCAGGGGGGGGGGGTCGTGCATGTCATTTTCAATATTCAGTGGCTGTCATTATTATATTTTTTATGTACAGGGGGTTCTCTTACCTCTTCTCGCTCTCCCTGGCTCAGCATCGGAGCCTCTCCTGTTACGGTGACTCCCTGCATCCCGCCGCTTCCAGCTGGTTAATGATATCAGACCTGGCGAAGTAGCGGCGACCATCCGCATACAACCCGGCGTTTTATTACCGAACCCCAGGGTTCCGGAGCGGGCACAACCGCCGAATTCTTCCAAGAGAACAAATCGCCCGTTCTCGGCTTCTCTCTACGGAGCGGCCGGCGGAAGACGCGCATTCTCGTTGTCTGCCAGCGGTGCACGGTAACCTGATATGTGGTGTTTTTTAAAAGTGGGTAATAATATCTTTAACGCGATAGAGGGTTTTGTAACTGTTTTTTTTTTTTTTTTTTTTAAAGAAAACGAACAAACACGCGCGTCTGTGCGGGCTATAGATAGTTGCAATCGCTTATACAAAAAAAATACAAAATAGAAAAAGGGTCTATCTCCTTATTGAATCACAAATCTTCACTCTTCTTTGTCGGGTTCAAATTGCCCTTCCCCTCCTCCTCCTCCTCCCTTCCTCTCCCTTTCTGTCTGTGCGTGTCTTTCGCTGGCACGCTTCGCTGTTCTTCTGACCTGTCGCCGGCCGCTTTGCCTCTCTGGTGCCCCGGTGCCCCGGTGCTCAGATGCATCGCTGTCCCGCAACCGTGTGTACAGCAGGTGAATTTCTCCGATCTTGCTGTAATTACCCGCAGCGCCGTCAGGTCTGCGTGCACCTCCGCCTGGCGAAAAGGTAGGCGCGCGTCGGGCGTGACGCCTCGACCGACATCGAATGCACGGTGAGGTGCCTCCTCTGCGCGCGCTCCGGCTTGCACGGGCAGCCTGATTGCTTATGCTGACGCCAGAGACGCCTAAGCATTTATAAATAAATAAATAAATAAATAAATAAATAAAATCTCAAAATCTCAGGTCGTGAATAATTTATAAGAAAATGGATGGTTTGTTTTGATTCTCTCTCTCTCTCTCTCTCTCTCTCTCTCTCTCTCTCTCTCTCTCTCTCTTTTTTTTTGCTTTTCTCTCTCTATATATATATATCCTTATAATATATTGGGATACAGTAAATACCAGCACCGATCCATGCATTGTGCATGCAGTAAGCGTCTCATAGTTTGAGATATATGACATATGTATGGCAGACAGACTGTACTGTGTTCAATATGTTTCAGTCCATATGAATTTAAATAAGGACCATCTCTCTCTCTCTCTCTCTCTCTCTCTCTCTCTCTCTCTCTCTCTCTCTCTCTCTCTATCTATCTATAGTCCTTATGAATATATACATGATTCTTAGATTGTTTATTTAACGTATATTGGTGGAGAGAGAGAGAGAGAGAGAGAGAGAGAGAGAGAGAGAGAGAGAGAGAGAGAGAGAGAGAGATGTGGTACAGAGAATTCAGAAACAGCGCCCAGCTCTCTGTCCCAGGAGAATCGGGATCCAGCAGGACACTGATAAACTCAAAACTGGTTATTTTAAAAGTGATATTTGCTATCTGTCATAATAACCCTAACGACGCCCTGTCAGTGAGTCGACATGCACGAACATTGCGTGCTGAAATCACACGCCCCTGACAGCCAATAGCTAATTGAATGTGAAGCCGAATCGCTTTCATGTTAAACTATTAAGGGATTGAAAAAACGGCTGTTTATTTATGCATGTGACAGCGCGCAATTAACAGTGATGCTGAAATCAAAGTAAATAACCGCAGACTGCTTTAAATATTTAAATTTAACGTCATTTTTATGTATCTTGAAATCGTGAATGGGTGTGTTTTGTTGTTGTCATTTGCACTTTGAAAATCATCCCCATAGACTTTTACATTTTAACCCAGGAGGGGCAGGAATCTGGTCCCCTTGGCAACGGTTTACCTGGCAACGGTTCTGTGAACTCGGGACACAGGTGTGAACGCGGGACCCACGGGGTTTCCATTAACCGTCACCAGGGACTATCTTGCAGGTAAAACTCAAAACGCGTTTGGTTTTGGTTGTAATAGGTTTGAAGGTAAGACGTTTTAGCTAATGCGAGCTTCATTAGCCTACCGCCCAAAAATAATCTAGTTATTATTTATTTATTTATTTATTTATTTCTTAGTAGACGCCCTTATCCAGGGCGACTTACAGTCGTAAACAAAAATACATTTCAAGAATCACAGTACAAGTAATAATACAATTAAGAGCAAGATAAATACAATGACTGGTTGTAGCAAGTACAAGTATGACAAAATACGATTCAATAGCGGAGCAGATAACAGTGTCAGTGATAGTTACATCAGGATATAATTAAATACAAAATACTACAATATATTATCAGCCATTAACACCAGACAGAAGGATATCTACATCATCATATGGAAGGAAACGTAAATGGATGGAGACACAGGTGGATCACATGAGTTTACTGTGAAGCTACGTCTTAGTTGGTCCTTATCTTGGCGAGAGCCGAGTTCAAATCAGCATGAAGTTTTAACATCTACTCTCATGTAATGGAAATCATTATTATATTATAATATGTGATCTGTGCAGTATGATAGTAAACAACACAGTGACAAGGCAACTTCTCAAACTCCATAGAGTTCACAGAAACTGTTTAAAAAATTATAAAAAATGAAAATAATTTTTAAAAAATAATCGTGATCGAAGGGGATATAGGTTTACTGCAATATACCAATAAAATATAGTTATGGGACGTCTTTTTAGTTGTGTTTTCTGTCCGACGCTGTTAAAAACGCAGATAACTTCTGTATATGTACAGGAAAAAAAAAACATTTTTATTAATTTTTTTTTTTTACCGAAAGTTAAAAAAAAACTAAACGGTCTGTTATTTGTTCATATGACTTGAAGTACCGTTTACTGGTACTAGGCGGCGCCAAAGTAACGTTGGGGTTTCACAAGACCGGAGAACAGTAACTCAAGATTCAAATCAGCTGCACTGTCGTTGATCAGAAAATTATATATATATATATATATATATATATATATATATATATATATATATATATATATATATATATATATAGGTATGGGGTGTGGGTTCCGATGCTTGCATGCATCTTAAAGTTATATATTTGAGAAAAAAATGTTTGTATTATAAGCTTGCATGCGTGTTGCTATTTAAAAATGTAATACAAATGTCTGTAAAATAAATACAATAAATTTGTTTTAATTTGTGTCTCAGTTAACATTAGTTTAGCAAACCCTTTCACTGTATAAATTTCCCTTTTCTAACTTGAACGCCGCACTCGGCTTGTGATAAGCAATGCAATAATAACATTGGCCAATGCTTTCACAAGCATTGCTAACTCGCGATTATCACGACATCGGCTGCCACGGGGCAAGCTGGCAGATTTACAATGCAAAAGAAGCGGGTAACAGTCTTTATGAAATGTCAGACGCAAGCGTGGGCGCTACACTTAAGAGTATGTTACCTACTGCTGTGAAAACGGGCGTTTAAACCAAAAATAAAAAACAACTACCGTTTAACAACCTGACTTCGTGGCACAGGATTGACATTTCTGCTATTTACTGCAATCCACCAATCACCGCGCACTTCCCCACGGTTGCTATCATCCTAAACCAATCAGAAAAAAGTTACTCAATCAGAAAAAAAAAAGTTCCCCTCCTCCCCCCTCCCCCCTCCCCGAGATAACACCCGCCTTCTTATTTGCATAAAACCTTCATTCACCAATCGACTGCTGAATCTGTGTGCGCCCTCTGGACCAATCAGACTTTAGGAGACAGCAGCAGAAACTCCACCCCCAATTCCGAGCTCAACCTTAAACCCGCCCATCCGACCCCGTAAAGAGCGACAAATATTTCCTCCTATCAGCGTGCAGGCTGGTTAGCGCGACAAAGGGCTTAACCAATAAAAAACTCCAGATAGGTCGCTCCAACTTGGCACGCAGCCTGCTACGTCGGTCAATCGGCTTTGGTCGTGAGCTGGTTTTTGGAGACGTGGAAAAGAATGTGTAGATAGTTTAAGAAATAAAGAAATAAAAAATAAGCAAGGCATTTGTTTTCTAAATAATTAATTTACAGATAGCTTGCCTACATTTTCTATTTAGTTTTGGGCATGGCATACCAACAAGGATATCGAGCAAGTAAGTATAGCATTTTATTTTTTTTTTCAGATAAAATAGCTGTACAATATTGTCTTTATAAGGAGCGTGCACTGTTGCTGTGCTTGTAGTTTTTGGGGGCATTTAAAACATGACCAGCTAACGCATTGTATTCCTGTAAGCTCGCCTCAAACTGTGGCAGGAGCACCGCACCAGCATAAAGAAATATTATTATGCTGTTATTAATCTAGTTTTGCAAACTGTAAGTTTTGCAAACTGTGTCACTCGTAGCGTGCACATCCGGTAAATTTACATTTAAACGGCTGAGCTGTACGTGGCTAAATTATTAACGAGTTTCTCGTTTGTATGTGTGTGTGTTTTTTAATTATTTTAAATCGTGTTCTGAATACCGTTTTGCATATAAATATTTTTTTTCAAATGCCACGGAAGCAGAAGGCCTACGATACAGTCATCTCTCATTATCGAGTACCTGTGGACTGCAATGGACACCCTACACCCCCCCCAAAAAAAAAACTAAACTACCACTTCTCCAGTAATGTGAAATGTTATAATTGCTGCACTTTTTAAACACGTTGATTATGAAATAACGAGAACGGAGTTTGCAAACTCAAGTACTCTCCAGGCGACGCCATATGCTCAGCTCTCTCCGTTTGAAAACTAGGGTCTGTTTCTCCGTGCTTGCAATACTTTTAAATGTTTGAGACTCGTCTCTGAGACAAACCTGTTTGTGTTAATGAATTTTTTAATGACTTGTAATCAGAGTTGACATGCTAGCGAGGTCAAGCTGCGGTTTCAGGCGTTAGCTGGATGGGATTTTGCTATTCATCCTCCAAATCTAGGTTAGACGGCAAAACCATCTTGGAAAATTGAAGGATTTGTATTTAACAATGTGTTGTTTTTTTTTTACACGATCATCAGCATTGTGATGATGCTGAAAAACACGCGAGGACCCGACCTCGTGTCGTCATCGCTAGTGACGTCATTGTAAACAATATAACAACTTCTTTAAGCCCTACTCGGGGGGGAAAACTAAAGACTGTTGAGTATGAAAAGCGCTTAATAATGTCAAGTCAAATGCCTGCAAGCATCTGAAATTAAATAAAGTTCGTTTGTTGTTGTTTTTTTATATCAGGTCCCAAGCACCGAGCTCCTCGCGGCCCTGCCCCCACCATGGGCGATCCCACCCAGCTGTTCGACGACACCAGCGCGGGGATGCCCCCTCAACACCCGGGGGGCTACCCCAGCCAGCCGGGGGGCTACCCCCAGCAGGGCTACGACATGGGGGGCTTCAGCGCGGACAGCATCTTCACGGACCCCATGGCTAACGTAGCGATGGCGTACGGCTCTAGCATGGCCAACCAGGGCAAGGATATGGTCAGCAAAGAGGTGAGGCTCACACAGTCTTCGGATTGCGTTTCTTACTTTTGAATACGCTGCCCCGTTAGTTTTATGTATGACGAGAGTTAGTGCCATAAGTTGTTGAGCTGATCTGTGTGACACAGACTTTCCCCCCTATTGCAGCTTTTACTGCTACCAGCTTGATCAGCCCCCCAGTGTGTCTAGCTAACAAGCTCAGGTGTGTCTGATTATTAAACTCAGAGGAATGGGAATCAGACTCCTATCCCACAGCAGTGTGATCCAGTCCAGGTTTTACTGCTACCAGCTTGATCAGCCCCCCAGTGTGTCTAGCTAACAAGCTCAGGTGTGTCTGATTATTAAACTCCCAGTGAAACCAGGACTGGATCACACTGCTGCGCAGCAGGAGTCTCCTTCCTTGCACATGGAGGTACAGTTAATCTCGACCAGACCGGGAGTTTTTCATCGAGAGCTGTGCTAACTGACCGCGCACCCTTGTCTCTTTTTTTTCTTCTCTGGCAGATTGACAGATTCGTGTCGATCAATAAGCTGAAGTATTTCTTTGCCGTCGACACAAAGTATGTGATGAAGAAACTGGCTCTGCTAATGTTTCCATACACGCACCAGGTATGAGCGATCTGCAAAACACACTAACAAAAAAAAAAATATCTACCTCAGTGCGCCTCAAATCCCTGTGTCTGAATCTTTTCATTCCCGCTGAGCTCCCTGTCGCTTAATTAGACCCTTAATTGAGCTAATGAGTTGCTTTATTAATATTGTTATTATTTATTTCTGAGCAGCATCCTTATCCAGGGCGACCTTACAATTGTTACAAGATATCACATTATTTTTTACATATAATTACCCATTTATACAGTTGGGTTTTTACTGGAGCAATCTAGGTAAAATACCTTGCTCAAGGGTACAGCAGCAGTGTCCCCCACCTGGGATTGAACCCACGACCCTCCGGTCAAGAGTCCAGAGCCCTAACCACTACTCCACACTGCTGCCCCAAAATTAGACCTTAATTAGACCTTTTTGTTAATTGTTCTCGGCTCCAAGACGGTTGCAGAGTTTAGTTTTAGTGATTTTAGTTTCTTTTTGATGCTCAGATATAAGCGACCCGTTTCATTTGACGCTCAGTATACATGTAAGTTAATACATGAGGACTGTGTGCTTTCAGAACTGGGAGGTGAGATACCACAGAGATTCACCCATGACTCCAAGACATGATGTCAACGCTCCTGATCTCTACATCCCCTGTGAGTAAAGAGGGGGGCTGTGGGGGGCTTGGGCCGCGTGGTGTGCAGGGGGGGAGTCACACAGTCAAGGGAGCGCAGGGGTCCCCGAGGGTCTCCCCTGGTAAAGGCACGGCCGCATGGTGTGCAGGGGGGGAGTCACACAGTCAGGGGAGTGCAGGGGTCCCCGAGGGTCTCCCCTGGTAAAGGCACGGCCGCGTGGTGTGCAGGGGGGAGTCAGACAGTCAGGGGCGCAGGGGTCCCCGAGGGTCTCCCCTGGTAAAGGCACGGCCGCGTGGTGTGCAGGGGAGTCGCACAGTCAGGGGAGCGCAGGGGTCCCCGAGGGTCTCCCCTGGTAAAGGCACGGCCGCGTGGTGTGCAGGGGGGGAGTCACACAGTCAAGGGAGCGCAGGGGTCCCTGAGGGTCTCCCCTGGTAAAGGCACGGCCGCGTGGTGTGCAGGGGGGAGTCGCACAGTCAGGGGAGCGCAGGGGTCCCCGAGGGTCTCCCCTGGTAAAGGCACGGCCGCGTGGTGTAATCTGGTAGCTTTTAGTAACGTTTGGTTTACAGGACAGAGCGGTGTTTTTGATAACGTCCTGACACCTGTTTTTCTTTCTCTCTCTCTCTCTGTAGCCATGGCGTTCATCACTTACATCCTCTTGGCTGGGATGGCTCTGGGGATACAGAAAAGGTGAGTCCTCCCTTCTGATTCACACGATTCAGAGGGCTCTCCGGAGGTGATGGGGGGGGGGGTGTCAGCACGGCTCTGGTGTGGATGATCTCTCTCTCTCTCTCTCTCTCTCTCTCTCTCTCTCTCTCGCTTCTCTCTCTCTCGGTTCTCTCCGGAGGTGCTGGGGGTGTGTGCCAGCACGGCTCTGGTGTGGATGATCTCTCTCTCTCTCTCTCTCTCTCTCTCGGTTCTCTCCGGAGGTGCTGGGGGTGTGTGTCAGCACGGCTCTGGTGTGGATGATCTCTCTCTGGTCTCTCTCTCTCTAGGTTCTCTCCTGAGGTGCTGGGGGTGTGTGCCAGCACGGCTCTGGTGTGGATGATCATCGAGGTGCTGGCTCTCTTGCTCAGCCTCTACCTGGTCACAGTGCACAGCGAGCTCACCGCCTTCGACCTCCTGGCCTACAGCGGCTACAAGTATGTGGGGTAAGTGAGAGAGTGGCTGTGACGCTGCTGCCCGCTGCATGCCATCGCTGCAGCCGCGGACACAAGTCTTGCATCACCAAGAATGTTAGGATTGTCACTCTCTGTGTTTCTGTGTGTGTGTGTGTGTGTGTGTGTGTGTCTCTCTCTCTCTCTCTCTCTCTCTCTCTCTCTCTCTCTCTCGCTCTCTGTGTTTTTCTGTCTCTCTCTCTCTCTGTTTGTCTGTCTCTTTCAACTCTCCCTCTGTGTTTCTGTCTCTGTCTGTTTCTCTCGCTCTCAATTTAATTCTCTCTCTCTCTCTCGCTCTCTGTGTTTCTGTCTCTCTCTCTCTCTCTCTCTCTCTCTCTCTCTCTGTTTGTCTGTCTCTTTCAACTCTCCCTCTGTGTCTCTGTCTGTTTCTCTCGCTCTCAATTTAATTAGCCTCTCTCTCTCTCTCTCTCTCTCTCTCTCTCTCTCTCTCTCTCTCTCTCTCTCTCTCTCTCTCTCATTTTCCACATCCTGTTATAGCAGACCAGTAACTCTCCCCCCCCCTCCCTCTCCCTTGCAGAATGATCCTCACAGTGGCGAGTGGTCTCTTATTCGGGAGCGATGGTTACTATGTAGCCCTGGCCTGGACCTCCTGTGCCCTCATGTTCTTCATAGTAAGTACAGAGTTTCATTACCTGCAGTGTTCTGCTGGTCCCAGCTGTACAAATAACGGGGTCTCGATACCAGGAGGTTCAAATCCCGGCTCAGCCACTGACTCCCTCTCTGTGTGTGTGTGAGATCCTGAGCAAGTCACTTCACATCCTTGTGCTTCGTCCATCGCATGAGTTTAATCAGACTCACACCTGAGCTTGTTAGCTAGACACACTGGGGGCTGATCAAGCTGGTAGCAGTAAAACCTGGACTGGATCACGCTGCTGTGCATTAGGAGTCTGATTCCCAGCCCTGTTTGTATCCCTGCAGGTTCGATCCCTGCGCATGAAGATTCTTGCCACCGCCTCGTCCGAGGGCGTGGTCAGCCACAACTCCAAGAACCGCATCCGGATCTACATCACCGTGGCGACGGCGGGCTTCCAGCCTCTCATGATCTACTGGCTGACCTTTCACCTCATCAGATGAGGAGGGTGGGGGCGGAGCTGGACTGGCCACACCCCCAACCCCTCCTTCTCCTCCCCCTCCCTCCCCTGCTTGCAAAACGAACTTTTTTAAATTTTTATATATATATATATATATATATATATATATATATATATATATATATATATATATATATATATATAAAAAGGTGGCTGTTTAATTTCTCGCTCGTGTAGGGTAACCCTGTGTTATTGAAGATGGATTGGTAGTGTTTTAACAGATGTGTGCAGACAGGGGGCGCCACAGGGCGCAGTCTCATGCTGGAGCACACAGAGAGACAGAGGGGACGCAGAATTCGTCTCCCGGTTCCGCGTCGTTTGTATGTGCGGGGCTCGGAGCTCCCGCGCACCGTTTTAAAAGATGAATCGTGTGTCCCGCAGGGAGAGTGGCCCGGGTGTGGAATATCGTCACGGTGATTTGTTTTAGCGTTCAGGTCGGGATAGAGAAGGGTGAGGCATCTCTTCACATTTCTTGGATAATGTTTGACATTCAATGGTTCTGGTGCATGCAGGTATGTCCCAGCCCTGCAGAGTCTGCATCTTTAACAGGAGTTTGGGGTTTGCATTAAGTCACAGAAAGTGTTTTTCTTATGTGCATTTATATATATATATAATTTTTTTTTCCTTTCTCATTTACTACAACACACATTTAACAGACTGTGGAAGTTTTGGAAATTGAGCGTGGAATTGATTTTTTTTTTTTAATGATGATGATGATTTTGGATTTAGCATTTCAAAAGAAAACTAGTGTTGGCTAAATTGTTTAAAAAGCCTGTCCACGCTTATACGTGAATTTTATATATATAATATGCGCGCTCACACACAAGGAAATGAAAACCCACAATTATTGGTAATCGTTTCTTTGGCAAATGCCTTTATCCAAGACAGCTCGATCCAGTCCTGGTTTCACTGGGAGTTTAATCATCAGACACACCCTGAGCTTGTTAGCTAGACACACTGGGGGCTGATCAAGCTGGTAGCAGTAAAACCTGGACTGGATCACACTGCTGTGCAATAGGAGTCTGATTCCCAGCCCTACAATTTGTGCTTGGTGATTTTAAACACTGAATACTTTGCAGTATTGTTTATATTCACCGGGCGGGTACGAGAACATTTTAGGTTTTTAACTGAGTTCACATTTTCTTTTTTTTTAATTGGATTATTTTATTTGTTTCTCTTGTGTATTTTTGATTTTTAAATAAACTACACAACTGCCTTTTGTGTGTTCGTGCTGTTACCATTTCGTGACACTAGGTGGCGGTAGAGGATCAAACTCGTACTAACCAGGAAAGTTTGGATACAGAATAATACAGAAAGGGATGTATAATGCTTGAGATCTCCTGGTCTTTATTCCCGCTGTACCCTTAAATTACTGAAGCAATATAAACTCCTTCTGGTTTTGAATTATGATATAATACTGATGCAGGCTAAAGCTCTGGCCAACAGTTCTGCATCGCTCTATAGAATGCTTCGTGAAGTCGATTGAAAGCTGCTGAATAATGTTCCCTTGTTAACATATTGAATTCCACCCCCTCTATATAGAATGAACTCCCTCAGCTTCATAGAGTCCAATGAAAGCTGCTGAATAATGTTCCCTTGTTAACATATTGAATTCCACCCCCTCTATATAGAATGAACTCCCTCAGCTTCAGAGAGTCCAATGAAAGCTGCTGAATAATGTTCCCTTGTTAACATATTGAATTCCACCCCCTCTATATAGAATGAACTCCCTCAGCTTCATAGAGTCCAATGAAAGCTGCTGAATAATGTTCCCTTGTTAACATATTGAATTCCACCCCTCTATATAGAATGAACTCCCTCAGCTTCATAGAGTCCAATGAAAGCTGCTGAATAATGTTCCCTTGTTAACATATTGAATTCCACCCCTCTATATAGAATGAACTCCCTCAGCTTCATAGAGTCCAATGAAAGCTGCTGAATAATGTTCCCTTGTTAACATATTGAATTCCACCCCTCTATATAGAATGAACTCCCTCAGCTTCATAGAGTCCAATGAAAGCTGCTGAATAATGTTCCCTTGTTAACATATTGAATTCCACCCCTCTATATAGAATGAACTCCCTCAGCTTCATAGAGTCCAATGAAAGCTGCTGAATAATGTTCCTTGTTAACATATTGAATTCCACCCCTCTATATAGAATGAACTCCCTCAGCTTCATAGAGTCCAATGAAAGCTGCTGAATAATGTTCCCTTGTTAACATATTGAATTCCACCCCTCTATATAGAATGAACTCCCTCAGCTTCATAGAGTCCAATGAAAGCTGCTGAATAATGTTCCCTTGTTAACATATTGAATTCCACCCCTCTATATAGAATGAACTCCCTCAGCTTCATAGAGTCCAATGAAAGCTGCTGAATAATGTTCCCTTGTTAACATATTGAATTCCACCCCTCTATATAGAATGAACTCCCTCAGCTTCATAGAGTCCAATGAAAGCTGCTGAATAATGTTCCCTTGTTAACATATTGAATTCCACCCCTCTATATAGAATGAACTCCCTCAGCTTCATAGAGTCCAATGAAAGCTGCTGAATAATGTTCCCTTGTTAACATATTGAATTCCACCCCCTCTATATAGAATGAACTCCCTCAGCTTCATAGAGTCCAATGAAAGCTGCTGAATAATGTTCCCTTGTTAACATATTGAATTCCACCCCCTCTATATAGAATGAACTCCCTCAGCTTCATAGAGTCCAATGAAAGCTGCTGAATAATGTTACCTCGTGAAACTTTTACTAACTATTTCTACCAACGGTTTTTAATACAATTTGCAGTGACCTATTGCAAATCTTTGTGGTTATATTCAATGCGACTCCCGGATCTGCTTCATGTTCTGCGGGGCGGTTTCCTGTCTAATTGTCGGGGCCACTAGCTGCGCGCCCACCTCACCAGTCTTTGTTTTTTTTTCAATACTGTTCATCATTTGAAAAATATTTCATTCTGATTTAATAACAAACAGTTACCCTATCTGGGATCGCGATGCCATCCGACCCCTGTCAGAATTTTTTATTACAATAAACACAATTATCGTTGCTGTTTGAGGAAAAGAAACCACAACGCAGGACAACAGAATAGTTAAAAGACATTTTAATTTAAACTTGATTCCAATAAATTTCAAAGGATATTCCCCCCCCCAAACGTTTTCACAAATGTATGTCTATCACAAAGATTATAAAACATCTACTGAAAAATCGGTTTTAAATACTTTGTTGCCATAGTAACACTTTCCACTGTGTCTCTGTAGACCGTGTATTGACATTGTAGTTAGTGAGTGCGTGCGCGCTTACACGTCATTATAATGTTATTCTGCATAGTTACAGTGTACTGCACGCGGAAATATGTTTCTGCAGGATATATGCAAGGACAGTGGGCTCGAGTTAGGGATTGGGTTAATGTTAGGGTTATAGCGTGCAAAAAAATATGTTTCTGCAGGATATATGCAAGGACAGTGGGCTCGAGTTAGGGATTGGGTTAATGTTAGGGTTATAGCGTGCAAAAAAATATGTTTTTGCAGGATATATGCAAGGACAGTGGGCTCGAGTTAGGGATTGGGTTAATGTTAGGGTTTATAGCGTGCAAAAAAATATGTACACCTTGCATACTAACATTGGGATTCTGTGGAAGTACACAAGCATTTATTTAACTACTGCGTAATCAGACACAATTGAAAGTGTTACCAAAAAAAAAAAAAAAACTAAAGAAAAAACATATAATATATACTGTTTATATATAATATTATAATCCATTTAATATCCCCTGAATTAATACAAATATTATTAACAATAATAAATACAACGAGAAAAAAAAAATCAAAGAATATTTCCAGTCAGAATTTATTTATTTATTTATTTTCCGTTTTGTAAGTCAAAAATATTCATAGTGCTGCGGTGATTTCAAATCGTTCATACCCTCGTTAATATTCTCTCCTCCAGGAACGTCCATGGTGGGACCTATACTATGTAGAAAGCCCAAATCTTATTAAATTTTTTTTTTTTAAAACGCATTCCTATAGAAAGGGTATGGTGTAGTGCAGGCTGTTCCCATGGACAGAGATGCAGTACGGCCTCAGATTAAGGACCCCGTGGCAGGGTAGGGTTAGGCAGGGTCCCCCCCACACCCCCCTGTTCAGAGATTAGGGGGTCACTCTCGAATGAGTTCTTGCAGGCAGCCTGGTGATTTGAAGAGTTCTGGGACCTCGCTGTCTAGCTTGCAGATCACTTTGTAAATCGCCTTTTTCCAGGAGGGGTCGCTGTCTTTACCGCTGTGGATGGCGGTGAAGAATTCCCGGAGTGTGATCTGGGACACCTCGAGGAATCTGTCTGGGACCTGGGGGGTAGGGAGGAGAGAGAGACAGAGAGAGGGGGAGAGACACAGAGAGAAAGAGAGAGAGAGAGAGAGAGAGAGAGAGAGAGAGAGACAGTGAGAGAGAGGAGAAGCAGAGGGAGAGAGAAATTAGCAATAAGGAGCGTGATAATTTTACAAAGCAGCAACTCCACCAGCTGGCGACTTGGTGTATTCAGGATGAGCTTTACTCTCGGGGTTTATGGTTTTACTGGAACCCCTTGATGTAATTATAGCCCTGTGATTCAGCCCATCTGTTATAGTGTGTATGTATATATATATATCACAATAAACTTCTCACTAATATAACACGTTTATTTTCGGAAAAAAATCAGGTATATAAATGATGGACATTGACGAAATGTTTTTGGTTTCTTTTTAATCACTCGATCATTCATCCTTGACCAAGTTTCTTTTGATGCTCAAATACAAGCGATAGGTTTCTTTTGATGCTCAGTACTTGTCAGCGCTCACCTCAAAGTCGTTGGATTTGTTGTAGTGCAGGTTGAGCACGCGGAAGAGCTCCGAGTCTCGGCTCATGCTCAGCTTCTCGTGGCTGGACACTCCCTCTCCGAACGCCTGGCGAGCGAACTTCTCCATCTGGATGTAGAAGAACTCGCGGAAATTACTGAACCACTTGATGAGCTGGGAGGTGATGCAGCGATTGAACTGGAGGCAAAAAGTGCAGAGAGTAAGGGAGCCGAACGCAGAGGACTCTCACAATGCGGGGATGAGACCCCAGCCGTTTCTTAGCAACCGGAATACCCAAATCCCAATACCCACGGTAACATTCTACACTGAATTGTTCAGATACAATACGTGCCGCTAGCGTTAACAGAGCTAGGCTTGAGATTACCTTCCCTGGAGAGAGAGAGAGAGAGCCCTCAGACTGACACACCCATGGTCCCAATTGAGAGCATTGGGATCTTCTCTGTCCACATGTCACCTCTATATGCCTGCTATTTATACTCTAGTAGCTCAGAGCCTACCTGACTGCAGTCTGTTCTGTTATTATTATTATTATTTACTTCTTAGCAGACGCCCTTATCCAGGGCGACTTACAATTGTTACAAGATATCACATTATTTTTACATGCAATTCCCCATTTATACAGTTGGGTTTTTACTGGAGCAATCTAGGTAAAGTACCTTGCTCAAGGGTACAGCAGCAGTGCCCCCCCCCACCTGGGATTGAACCCACGACCCTCCGGTCAAGAGTCCAGAGCCCTAACCACTACTCCACTAATTATTAATCTATTTTTTTAAAAGGATCTTCTACTATGAATTCAGGAGCTGCTCTTCAGTTCTAGCTGTCTGTCGTGCATTTATTTAAGACAGGCTAGACCCCGCCCCCCCAAAGTGTGTTGATCTAGCGCCATCTAGTGCACAACTGCTGGTGATGCAAAAGGAAACTTGATCGCAAATGGGGATGCCAGGTATTTATGCTGCAGCAGCTCGGAGCCTGCCTGCCTGCAGCCTGTTTCTGTCACCTTACTAATTCTCAATAGAAAGTGGAGTTATGCAGCTGCTGCTTCGCCCGGGTGCAGCCGACCAAATCAAAAAATAAAGAATTAAAATCGACGTCGGAAACAAACTCACCTTTACGTCTGGGAAGAAGATCTTCAGGGTGTTGGAGCTGGGGTAGCGCGAGTAGAAGAACATTAACTTGGCTTTCTTCAGGTGGCTGGGAGACAGACCCTCGTGGGAGTGAAAGGGTTAAGGAAAAAACCAAAACGAGGGATTGGGGGAGGAGGGGAGGGGATCATAGCCGCTATAGAAGTTCAGTACATCAAAACCAACGGCCTTTAGTGGAACTTGAATGATTTGAAATTGCAAGACATACTTTCACATCACATCACATCCTGTTCTCTCTTTGCTGCTTTTGTTATCGGACCGCAGTGAAGCGATCTTGAATATATATATATATATATATATATATATATATATATATATATATATATATATATATATATATATATATATATATATATATATTCAAAATACTGCAGTGTATTTTGTTAAAGAAATTCTACGTTCTTTACCAGAGATTAGGGCCCTCATATTGATCGATCGGGTTAAAAGAAATCTCCGATCCATTTTTCCAAAGCCTCACCTTTGCAGCTGAGAAGTGATCAATGGCAATTAACTTCCTCGCGGAGTGTTTTAAAAGAAGATCATTTTCCTTTCATCCGGAGAGCTGGCATTTTGCCTGCTGTACCGAGGCTGCAAACTAACAACGACAAATCAGCTTAACGACAGGGTTTACTGACCACCTGCCGATAAACACTTCTTAAATTGCAATCACAAGTACGTTGATAGATGAGATGCTAGCCGTGTCGCTCCAGAGATGACAGACAAAGAGAAGGACTAACTGAAAAGAAATATATTAAATTGCAAGCTTTCAGACCTCCGAAGGTCACATGTAAACATCAATCTCTCTTTCCTACTTTCGCCTGAAAGGTCTTGAAAGCTAGCGATTCATTAATTGGTCATTTAGCAACTTACACAGAAAGCAAATTACACAGAGACTAGGGGGGTGAACTATGCATTATCAGCTGCTGCTGCTGCTGCTGCTGCAGAGTCACTTGCAAATATCGTTTGTTTTACGTCTTGTCCGAAGGACGGAGCACAAGGTGGTTCAGTGACTTGCTCAGGGTCACACACACACACACACACAGTGAGTCAGGGGCTGAGCTGGGATTGAACCAGGAACCTCCTGGTGGCAAGCCCCTTTCTTTAACCACTGGACCACCAAGCCTCCTATTATTAAATTAATTATTGTTTTAGTTAGCCCAATAAAAGGTATCTCCTTCTCTTTGTGTATAAATCTCGAGTGTGAATTTCTGCACACCCGCATCACCGACACTGTCTTACTGCCTTCAAAGCCCTGCAGGCGATTCGAAAGGATATTGCTGACTGCGTAAGGTAGAGAGACGGGTCGCCCGGATCCTGGTACCCACTCGTGTCGGGCTTCATCTTGGGGTGCATCGCCGGAGACATGCCCTCCAGAGTGCCCAGGAGGTGCAGGGATGGGTAGGGGTGCTGGGGAGGGTGGTGATGGTGATGAGAGGAGAGCTGGGTACTCAGGCTGGTCATCTCCAGATAGGCATCGGGGGACAGGCGGTCCTTGCAAGGGGGTACCCCGCGGGCCGCGGCTGCCGACGCGAACATCCTCTGCATGGTGTAGTGGACCAGCGGCATGGGGATGGGGGGCTGGAAGGCGGACCCAAGCACTGATTCTTTGAGCCTTGGGAGGGGGCTGCTGCCTTGGTGATCCAGGGACTTCCGAACCACCAGGGGCAAAGCCTCGACTTGATCCGCCATGAAGTCTCTGCCTCCGGCTTCGTTTTCGAAGAAGGGTCCCTGGTCTGGGTGTTCGTTTTGTTGGAGGAGGAGGTGGTGGTGGTGGTGGGGGTGGGGGTGTTGGTGGTGGTTTTGGGGTGGGGCGGCTGGAAAGCGGGGTCAGGGGCTCCAGTGGGTCTTCGGGGTGCTGGCCTGGAGGGGCGAACATCCTCACCACGCCGTCTATAACTTGGGCCACTGCCGCTCCCAGCTCTTCCTTCAAGGCGTCGGCCAGCTTCCGCCCTTCCAGGTTGGCCCATCGCTGGTCTTTCCCTACGTCCGCCAACAGGTCCTTCAATCTGGGGCCTTCGAAGGAGACGGCTTGGGACGATAAGGGAGAGCCCCTTTGGGGTCCTGCTGCTAAATCTTCGGCTTCCTCCTCCTCCTCCTCCTCCTCCTCCTCTTCCTCTTCCTCTTCTTCCACAGCCCCGCTGTACATGTGATAGACTTTCTCTTGAAGCTGAAGGAGCTGCTCTCTCATGCTGTCCAGCTGGCTCTTCAGTTCCTGTCTCTCCTGGTTTCTTTCTTCCTTCTTGATCTTCGGTCTGGGAGGTTCCCGGACGGGCTCGGCTCGGTCCGGCCAGCCCGGTCCGCTCAGGCGGGCACCGTTCCCCCCAGCGTAGAGCTCCTGAGCTGGGGAGGAGCCCATGCTTCTGATGATGCTCTCCACTCTCGCCCGTTTCGCCCTCATGTACTCCTGGTAGAGGTTCTCCATGTCTAGAGGTCTCCTCTTGCCTGGGGGGCTGGAGGGGGGGCTGTCGCCCGGGGAAGCCTCTCCTTCGGAGTCCTGGTAGGGCTCAGCGGCGCCGCTCTCCTGGGGGAGAGGGGTACTGCCGGTGGTTTTGAGGAGTCGGGAGATGAGGGAGCCGGCCGGGAGGGGGTAGGGGGGAGCCTCCTCGTATGGTCTGCCCTTCTTGGGGGTGCTGTACAGACGGTAGGGGAAGGCATGGCTGGTTTCCCCCCCTGCTTGGTCCTTGGTGCAGTCCATTATAACCTCTTTGTCTTCAGCTGGAAAAATGAACAGTCGCTGTGTAAAACATGGAGAAAAATAAAAGGTCCAGATCAGTATTTTTAATGCATCCCTGACATGTGATCTAATCTATACCAGGGCAGGACATCGGAGTTTGACTGGTAGGCTCTCGGTTGGCAGGTGCTTCCCCGTCCAAGACTGCATTCATAATAAACCTTGCACCCTTCAATTTAACATAAATACATACAGCTGCACACATTTTGCATCACCTAGAATTTTAGGATTGAGAATTTTTTTAAAAAAAGCAAATTAAAAAAAAAAACGATATTAACATTTTTATCATCATGGAAGCAAAGAAGCCACAAAATGATAAAATGCAGAAAGTCTAACTTAACAGCAGTCCTGTAGTATTTCATGTTAGATTTTGAAATGTCACATTTTTTAGTGTCAGTTTTTTTTTTCAGTTCAGTATAGGGAAAACTACCAGGAGTGTGTAATTATTATTTATTAATTAATTAATTAGCAGACGCCCTTATCCAGGGCGACTTACAATTGTTACAAGATATCACATTATTTTCACATACAATTCCCCATTTATACAGTTGGGTTTTTTACTGGAGCAATCTAGGTAAAGTACCTTGCTCAAGGGTACAGCAGCAATGCCCCTCCACCTGGGATTGAACCCACGACCCTCCGGTCAAGAGTCCAGAGCCCTAACCACTACTCCACACTGCTGCCCCAATTCAATATATTACCGTAACAGCAGGTTTCATTTGACTCTGAAGCAAAATTAAATAGAATTCTATAGGGTGACACACACACACACACACGGCTTATGCAAAAACGAGGAGTAACTGTCCTTAGCGGTATACCTCTGAGTGCCGCTCTCCCCTCGCAACATCGAAATAAAAATGACAAAAATGGCTTTGGAGATTTCTCTAATCTCGTTCTCTCCAATCTGCATGTCAGAACAGAGCTGTATTTATGCAAAAAGCCCTCCGTCTCTCTTCCCCGAATCCGCAGTGCTGCACACGGAGCACCTGTTTTACGATGATTTCCGGCGCGCTGGTCAGCCTGCGAATTCACACAGACTGGCAGCCTTTTGTTAGTAATTATCGGGTTTTGCGTTATTGCTGCAGCGTGATTTCAAAATGGATTTCAAACCAACCGAAGAACGGAAGGCTCGAGGCTAGCCCAACACAAAACAAAATGAGAGCGTTATACAAGTATATATATATATATATATATATATATATATATATATATATATATATATATATATATATATATATATATATATATATATATAATAATAATAATAATAATAATAATAATAATAATAATAATAATAATAATAATAATAATGAATTCTATCAGGGCTTTCCGGATTAGAAGTCATTCTTCAACTGGATGGAAAACGCATATGTATGTATGTATGAATCAATCTTTATTTTATATAGCGCCTTTCATAGGGGACCGCCATCGCAAAGCGCTTGAGAAGATAGTGATACATAATACATTAAATACAGTGAAATACAGGGCATAGCGCATTCAATACATGTATGCCAATGAGACCTATCCTCTTAGAAAACTTTCAAAATGATCAATTATCAAATGCATTTTAATAAAGTATAGTAGACAGTTTGAAAGTTCGTATATATTTGCGGTGTAATCTAGGAACCCGTCCTTTTATATATCTATATACATACGGGGGCTCTCCTTAGCGGTTTTATGCCCCCCTCCCCCTCCCCTCTCCCTCTCCCCCCCCTCTCCCCCTCTCTTTCCCTCTCCCCTCTCCTCCCCTCCCTCTCCCCTCTCCTCCCCTCTCCCCCTCACCCCTCTCCTCTCTCCTCTCCCTTCTCCCTCTCCTCTCTCCTCTCCCCTCCTCTCTCTCCTCTCCTCTCTCCCCTCCCTCCCTCTCTCCTCTCCCTCTCCCCTCTCCCTCTCTCCTCTCCCTCTCTCCTCTCCCTTCTCCCTCTCCCCTCCTCATTGAACCTCCGCCTTCACTATTTCTCTCAGCGGTCTGTCAGATGAATCAAGTTAGGCCGGAGCCCAAAACTGCACTTGCCTGACTGGGTCAGATCAGATCCCGGATTATCTCGTCTCTTTCCGCTATCGCTCGGGCTCCAGAGAGCTGATGTTTGAGTAGCATATTTACACAGACTCCAAAAACCAACAGAAAAAAAACCAGATAACAATCGAAACTGGGGGAGGGGAGGGGAACATTAATTTCACATGGCTGGCAATAGAAGTATTTGTTTTACTGTGGGTTCATATTTTATTATCTTTGCTTTATAGAGGCCTTTGAGAGAATGCTGCGCCCTCTAAATATGTTATTTTAATATGCAGCCTCAACTTTCATTTCAAACAAAGTGTACCATTATTATTATTATTATTATTATTATTATTATTATTATTATTATTAGTAATAATAATAATAATAATAATAATAATAATAATAATAATAATAATAATAATAATAATAATAATCTCATACAAAATGTACGTATACTTCCATGTACATCACAGATACTTATATAAATGTGTGTACACGTTGTTTTTATCCAATAACGTTCAGAGCGCTGCTTCAGATTATTTTTTATGTGGGTATTATTCCTCTGTGTTTCTTTGATTCGCCAAAATAAAAATTAAAAAACAACGAAACAGATTTTCATCACGAGTTCGGGTTTCTCGGCCAGACTGTCTATTGAGACACGCTCCATCGAGAGCAAGAATTGCACCCAAATTGATCAAAACCGCAGCCGGCGTGTGTCTATTGTGTAAAAACAAATCCTTAAAGACGAACTGATTACCTAACAGACACGGAGCAGGTTACTGAAAGTGTATAAAAAGTGACTCAAGTTATTATGATTTTATTTATTTTTTTGGACATTTCTTATGTTTTTGTTCTGATGCAGAACACATGCGACCTGTCCAGTATTCTATGTTTCGACACTTTTACAAAAGACAAAACGAGCTCCGTGGATTATGAATTCCTTGATGCGTTTTCCATAAAACCACGCATTTTCAATGCAGAATAGATGTTTTGCCCACGTATTGAAACGCTGTGCATTGCATCGTACTAAACACGTTTCAAAGCTGCTTCATTTGCGTGGTATGCTAAAGCACTTGCTGTAGTTTACAATAGTTTTATTTAATGTTTTTTTTTTCATTTTACATTTTAAGCATTTTTACTGTCAGCTTTACTATGTCATAAAAAGAGAGCTCCTGCTGTCGTTCTAAATGTTTTAGCTTTAGGAAACCGGATATAGGATGGATTCTATAGGATTCATACAGAAGGTTCCAAACACCGGGGGTTTAACCCATGAAATGCCAAATTAATCGTTTCTGCCAATCTGTCGTTGGAGACAGGTCGGCCTGCTGGCCGTTTGCAGCAACAAAAAAAAATGCTACCATTGGAAAAGTTTTTAGAAGCGTGATACCTATACTTCCAGCGTCCCGTTTTGAGGACACTCAGGTTCGTTCCCATAATCACAGTAATGAAACTTCACGCCGGTGGGTGGTCGGTCATTTTTTGTGGTGCGTCTTTTTGTACTGCGCATGCGCGCCACTGTTTCGCTTCTGTTCCGCTTGCTGTGTCTGAAAAAAGCTCCCGACTTCACTCGTGTTTAATGTATTGCGATTAAGTTTTTATTACTGTTGACTATTTTTTCCCCCAACACGGGTAACCCTGCCTTATTGAATTTAACGGAAACTACGTAGCATGAACGGTGTTTGTTGATTATTTCTCAAAACACGGGTAATTCATTTTTTTCTTTCTAAAACACGACCAGCAAATGCGTAAATCGTAAAGTAAGGTGTTGATGACATTTCTTATACTTTACATTTTTGTTAAAAAAAAAACAAACAACCTTTTACTTTTTGGGATAATCTCAAAATACGACCCTTCAGAATTTATAACCGTCTTTTTTTCATTGCATAAAGAGGGGTGGCAGTTTCTGACACCCAACGCGACCCGTCAGAATATATTACCCCCCCGAAAAAAAACAGGGGTAGCAATTTCTGATGGGGAGGCAAATTATGACATCTATAGCTGTCAGATTTTGCTACCGGGAGGCAGGTTGAGATGGTCGGAGACACTATCATCGGCTGAGGGGTCGGAAATTGATCATATTTAGGCTTCGGTTTCTTTAGATCGCAGGCGTCGCAAAGCCAACTGAAGGGCTGTATATGTGCAGAATTAACAGCTATGGGCATATCATAACACTAATGGGTTAATAGAGCCTACCCCGAACTCCAAATATAAACGAGCTTGCATTGGTTTTAATAGTATGTTCTATAGAACGCCTTTTTCTATGGAACAGTTGGGCGACCAAAAAAAGAATGTTGGAAAAAAAATATATTCGATTCCAAAACTCCAGCGAAGAACGACTCGACGTGCAGAAATAACGCAGCCCACGTACCCGAGCCCTTTGATAGTCCAGTTATTAGCTGTAATATATAGGGAGAGTTTTATACAGGGCAGTGCGTCATTGGAAATAGCGTACGTGGTTGCAGCTTAGCACGACGGACAGCGACACAGTTAAAGAACACCGTGGAAATAAATAAACACATACATAAACAAATTAAAGAAACCAAAATCGGAGACCTTAATTAATATATTTATGAAAGAAAACAAAACAAAAAAAGCTTCAAAAATGACAAAAGTTAAAAAATAACACGGAACATAATAGTTTGCTTACACTCGTTAAAAACAAACGGTGTTTGATTGCAGGACAACGCGATTGGATGACAAAGGTTTTAAAAGGTATAATATTTCACGTCATATTTTGACACGCTGATGTAACACAGAGTAGCGCGGCTTTACAGGAATATATGAACTGAAACTAGAAGAAATTACTCGATTAATAGACTCCTGAATATTAAGATACAGAATAGGCACACAAAGCAGGTTTTACTTACTTTGTCAGCGCGACGCACCGCCGGTATCCTCTCCGTATTCCCGGAAGATCTGCGGTTTTGAATGCAGGCAGGTGGGTTCAATTTATTTTCCTGTTATTGAATTGCCATCGTTTTAGCCCTCGGCTGC
This sequence comes from Acipenser oxyrinchus oxyrinchus, assembly GCA_030684275.1. Taxonomy (NCBI): domain Eukaryota; kingdom Metazoa; phylum Chordata; class Actinopteri; order Acipenseriformes; family Acipenseridae; genus Acipenser; species Acipenser oxyrinchus. The sequence continues at coordinate 10,712,851 of CM060279.1, read as the reverse complement.
TCGCTCCCTCTTTTTTCACTCTCTCTCTCTCGCTTTCTCTCCTCGCTCTCTTTAATGGAAGGGGGCGTTAGGAGGAAAAGCGACACCCCCTTCTCCCCTCTGCCTCTTTCCAAATTGGACGTCACAATGACCCCACGTGGGTTCCAGATCTCTCATCCAATCGACAGGCTAGGATATATATTTTTTTAAATGGTTATTATTCGTGTTATGTGTTTATTTGTTTATTTATGTCCTCCCCCCTCCTCTCCCTCTCTCCCTCTCCCTCTCTCCCTCTCCCTCTCTCCGGTCCCTCTCTCCGGTTGTGTTCCAGGGCAGACCGGATCGGGCTGCGGACGCCAGTGCGAAGTTTGGCTCGTTCGGAATTCTCTCTGAAAGCCTCTCTTGGGGAGAGGGATTAAAACAAAGCCGCCGAATAAAGAGAGAGCGATCCGGGAGGCTGCGGTCACTGACTGAGGCCAGACTGGGAGCCAGCAGCAGCAAGCCAGAGGACTAGAACAACCCCCTTCACCCCCGATCCTATATACAAGGGCGTTTTATTTAAACGTTAGGGCAGCAGTGTGGAGTAGTGGTCAGGGCTCTGGACTCTTGACCGGAGGGTCGTGGGTTCAATCCCAGGTGGGGGACACTGCTGCTGTACCCTTGAGCAAGGTACTTTACCTAGATTGCTCCAGTAAAAACCCAACTGTATAAATGGGGAATTGTATGTAAAAAATAATGTGATATCTTGTAACAATTGTACGTCGCCCTGGATAAGGGCGTCTGCTAAGAAATAAATAATAATAGTAGCTTATTGATCCCAGAATCTCATCAAGCAGCTTCTTGAAGAATCCCAGGGTGTCAGCTTCAACAACATTACTGGGGAGTTGTTCCAGACCCTCACAATTCTCTAAAAAATATAAAATATAGAGCAGAATTATAATTATAGAGAAGGGGGCATCTAACTATAGAAATAGTGGCACTATAGTGTTTTTTTTTTTTTCATGACACATATCATTTGTGGTCGGAGTCGAGGGTCACAGACCGGTCGGAATGACGTCATCCGCACTCTTACGTCACGCCTTAACGGACATGCTTTACCAGACCTCTCTGTGCTTTACAATGCTTCCCTATGCTTTACCAGACCTCTCTGTGCTTTACAATGCTTGCCTATGCTTTCCCAGACCTCTCTGTGCTTTACAATGCTTCCCTATGCTTTACCAGACCTCTCTGTGCTTTACAAAGCATCCCTATGCTTTACAATGCTTCCCTATGCTTTACCAGACCTCTCTGTGCTTTACAATGCTTCCCTATGATTTACCAGACCTCTCTGTGCTTTACAATGCTTCCCTATGCTTTACCAGACCTCTCTGTGCTTTACAATGCTTCCCTATGCTTTACCAGACCTCTCTGTGCTTTACAATGCTTCCCTATGCTTTACCAGACCTCTCTGTGCTTTACAATGCTTCCCTATGCTTTACCAGACCTCTCTGTGCTTTACAATGCTTCCCTATGCTTTACCAGACCTCTCTGTGCTTTACAATGCTTCCCTATGCTTTACCAGACCTCTCTGTGCTTTACAATGCTTCCCTATGCTTCACAATGCTTCCCTATGCTTTACCAGACCTCTCTGTGCTTTACAATGCTTCCCTATGCTTTACCAGACCTCTCTGTGCTTTACAATGCTTGCCTATGCTTTCCCAGACCTCTCTGTGCTTTATTACGCTTGGCTGTGCTTTTAAAAAGGGGGCGCTTCTGTATTAAAAGGGTGCGCGCTTAAATTAGCAGGTGTTTCCCGTGGTAATAAAGTTGGCTGTTTGTAGCTCCAGTTTTTTTTGTGGTTATTTTTTTGTACTTCCCGTTTTGAACCCTGGACGGCTTCCAATCAACTCGCAAGAAATGCTGGAACAGCGGTTTGTGACGCGCGGGTCAGCGGGATAAAGGGAACCGGTCACCCTGGTGGAAAGACAACTACTCACCAAAAATCAGGGAGGGTTAACCCATCTGTCCAACTATGATTTATCCCTGGGAATGAGAAGATAAGGCCTTTTGTCTGCCGGTTATTTGGTTTTGGAAAGTTACCGCTGTGTGTGTTATTTCTGGTTTTTTTTGTTGTTTTTCTTACAAGGTTAGGTAATACATTACCGCGTGTTTATCTTCCTCCCCCCCTTGAGAGAGAGAGAGAGAGAGAGAGAGAGAGAGAGAGAGAGAGAGAGAGAGAGAGAGAGAGAGAGAGAGAGAGAGAGAGAGAGAGAGAAATGCGTCTGACATCGAAGTTTATGAGAACATCATAGGATGGCTCATTCATATCATTCACATACAATAGCGCGGTACAGCATTGACTTGAATTTAGTTCTCAAACTAAAAACTGCAGGCGCTGTTATCCATGCGCGTCAGCTACCCGTGATCCAGGCATTTCTTTACCAATTGAATCTGCCAGTGGACTGTAATTTTAATTGTTTGCTTTGCTCGTACTGTTTTATAGTATTTGCGGCAGTTATTATTATGATCATCAGCTTTTATCCACAGCGACTTACAGAGACTAGGAGGGTGAACTGTGCTTCAGTTAAGATGTGTAAGTGTATATTGTAGCGCTCTCATTAAATATAAGTTACTTATATCCAAAATAACAACATTTTAATGACCTTCTCCCTGTGAATATCAGCCATACTGCAGCTTGTGTTCAAACGTCCATACTTTATATTACAACAATAATCCAGTATTTTACGACAATCACCAACGTTTATTTACTTATCCAGGGAGACTTACAATTGTTACAAGATATCACATTATTTTTACAAACAATTACCCATTTATACAGTTGGGTTTTTACTGGAGCAATCTAGGTAAAGTACCTTGCTCAAGGGTACAGCAGCAGTGCCCCCCCTGGGATTGAACCCACGACCCCCTGGGCAAGAGTCCAGAGCCCTGACCACTACTCCACACTACAGTAATGCATCGTTGTAATTGTGGTTTGATCTGGGACGGGGAGCCTGCAGCCGGACACAGCGATGACCTCAGCGCTCGGAATCCTCTCGGCACGCGGCCGCGGTGGAATGGCGTTCCATAGGCAGGCGCTGCGTCAGCTCCTGTGGCTCATTCTCCGGGGTTTTGCAAAAGGACCCTCTGACCTGAATGAGGAGAGTCAGCCGCTTCCATTCAGACCCTAATCCCTCCCCCGCTCTCCCGGCCGTTTGTTTTTTTTTTTTCCCTTTGACGCAGCAGTCTTTTTACAAGTCTCTGCAGGGAGATTAGTTCAGCGGCCTGTTGGAATTGTCATTGTGAACTCAGCAATTGAGACCAGAGAGGGAGGGAGCGGTGTTTGAAATGTTTTTTTTTTTTATGATTGCTTTATAGCAATTCCTCAAACATGGTTTGAGCAGGCTGTGTTTACTACGATCATCAGTTCCAGTGTAGCCTCTTTTTTCTAGCAGTAAGCACCAGCGCCATCTAGTGCACAGCCGGTGTATTGCCAGCAATCCCCCAAAGTGGCGAGTCGCTAGATGGCGCAGCAAATAACCCTGAAGAGCAGCTCCTGAACTCTGGGTGAAAACAGTTTAAGAAACACAGATTTACTGCAGAATTAATGCTAATATCATAGAGATCCGTTTGAGAAGCGCTGGTGGACCATTAAAAATCAACTCCAGTACGCCAATAAGCATTGTAAAGCACAGAGAGGCAGGGTAAAGCATAGGGAAGCATTGTAAAGCACAGATAGGTCTAGTAAAGCATAGGGAAGCATTGTAAAGCACAGAGAGGTCTGGTAAAGCATAGGGAAGCATTGTAAAGCACAGGGAGGTCTGGTAAAGCATAGGGAAGCATTGTAAAGCACAGAGAGGTCTGGTAAAGCACAGGGAAGCATTGTAAAGCACAGAGAGGTCTGGTAAAGCATAGGGAAGCATTGTAAAGCACAGAGAGGTCTGGTAAAGCATAGGGAAGCATTGTAAAGCACAGAGAGGTCTGGTAAAGTATAGGGAAGCATTTCCATGGCTATCACAGTATCAGACAAACAAGCAGGTTCCTCTTTTGAATTGGAAGATGGAATTTAATGAGGGGTATTCTGCAAATTAAGGGCTTCCTCTGTTTTCACAAGATAAAAGTGAGAAATGAGCCACACCCGAGGAAACACAATACAAAAAAAAATAAAATAATATTTGAGCTGAAGAATCGCGGTAGAAAGATGAAAGAAAGAAAGCGCATGGAACGAAATCGCGGGCAAACAAACATAATAATCAAAAAAATTGCCTAGCATTTTACAACACAGCATTCCTCTGTAGCAAGCACAGCAGTATTCAGTGTCAATATCTATAATTTATTGCAGTTCAATGGTTCTGGGTTCCGCTGCTGTTAAGTTATTATCATGTAAAGTCACAGTGCAGCCTCTGAGCTACTTACTACATAAGAACATAAGAAAGTTTCCAAACGAGAGGAGGCCATTCGGCCCATCTTTGCTCGTTTGGTTGTTAGTAGCTTATTGATCCCAGAATCTCATCAAGCAGCTTCTTGAAGGATCCCAGGGTGTCAGCTTCAACAACATTACTGGGGAATTGGTTCCAGACCCTCACAATTCTCTGTGTAAAAAAGTGCCTCCTATTTTCTGTTCTGAATGCCCCTTTATCTAATCGCCATGGTCCTTGTTTCTTTTTTCAGGTCGAAAAAGTCCCCTATATGCTACTGACAGCTCTAATTAGCTCTAATTACTGTATCTATGTAAGTTGCTGGCATACTTGAGTTATACATACGTGATAAAAATTAATCAGCTAAACACACACACACACACATATACACACACACACACACACACACACACACACACACACACACACACACACACACACACACACAATGCTTTTATCGGCTAAATTAACAAGAGTATTTCCATTTGGAAGGTTTTTTTTTCCGCACTGATGTTAAAACCTGCATCCACTTCAAAGTGCTGGAGAGACGGGGGTTTCATTTCACTGAGTAAAGCGCTCCGGGGATGGAGAATGGAGAATACTAATTTTGGTCAGACAGTATTTGGGCAATCGCAGGTTCTACATTAAAGAGAGAGAAGAGCTATGGAAGGGGCACTAGAATTATTACGTTTTGTGCATTTCCGTTCATTACACGGGTCTGGAAGAACGTGTAGTTTTGAAAGAAACACATGCTACAATAATCGCGGATCTTTAAATTATAGTGGTTAAAAAAAAAATCGGAGCGTTTGTGGTTGACATCATTAGGCAGATTGAAACACTGGGTTATTTAAACTGAACATACTTTAATATAATCAGTGGTAGCAGGAGTGTATTGGACACACTATAACGGGGCAGCAGTGTGGAGTAGTGGTTAGGACTCTGGACTCTGGACTGGAGGGTCGTGGGTTCAATCCCAGGTGGGGGACACTGCTGCTGTACCCTTGAGCAAGGTACTTTACCGAGATTGCTCCAGTAAAAACCCAACTGTATAAATGGGGAATTGTATGTAAAAATAATGTGGTATCTTGTAACAATTGTAAGTCGCCCTGGATAAGGGTGTCTGCTAAGAAATAAAATAATATAATACGAAAATATATCATTTTCCATTATAATTTGCCAAATATTTTACACTTCCCCTTTTGTTGTTGTAATAAATTACAGGGTTTGTTCCCACGTTTCAGAACATCGCTTCGTCTCCCAAGTTTCCTCATTGAAAGTGTCCTCCGAGTAATAGTTCCTGAATCTTTCACCTTGTACCGCGACTCGGCTTCCCAGCACCGGGGAGATAGCAGCGATGAGAACGCGGATGCAAGGTGTCAGCCCTGCGAGTAATTTGTTTACCTCGATTAGAAGTCATAAAAAAAAATATAAACGATTGGGTCTTTAAGGCCCTTGCAGATACCCTCGTGTTATTTTCTCAGGCTCCGAAACTTCCCCATACAACACCCCTGCAGTGTTTGGACATAATAAACCCTTCATCTCGCTGACCTTGAGGCCATTTAAAACACTTTTACTCCCGTAATACAGGAACGCAATAAATCTGCCAAGGTGACGCGGAGTTCCTCTTTTTAGTTGGAGGGAGGGTGGCTGTGTTCTCTCGGTGTTGATAAAGTACGAAGTGTTTTGTTCGCTTTATCTAATTGATTTGTTACAAGACTGAAAACTTCTCCGATAGCTTTTATGGTCTTCTTGTTTTTTTTCTCTGTTGGTTGGTCTTCTCGTGTCTCTCGACGGGGTTCTGTTCCGTTTAAGATACTCTGTTGTTGTTGTTGTTGTTTTTTTTTTGTTAAATAAAAACAAACATATTTGCTTCGTGTGAAAATTGATCTTAACTCAATAAAACGTTCACTTCTTGAGTTAAATTAAACGTGTTGTTATTTATTGAATTGTTCTTCGCAGAGTGTTACATCTGACCCTGCATGGGGGTCAATTGTAACATCGGACGCCTTACATTTCAAGTGCTCTTGCTGTATGTATATGAGCTCTTAAGACAGGATAACTATGGGAATTGGTAGAGGACAGATACAAGTCGTTTGTATCAAAGTCTGGTCAAAGTAGCTTAAATCATCTCTGCGTATAAGGTGTAAAAATATTACAACTGTAGCCTTAGTCGGTTTGTATAAATGAAAGCGCTCTAAGAAGCGAGCAAGATGGGCTGAATGACCTCCTCTCGTTTGTAAACTTTCTTATGTTCTAATCTCAGTAGCTATTTCTGTTTTTATTTATTTATTATTATTTTTTTTTAAATATACCCTTTTTTTCTCTCTTTACTCCTCTAAAGGCCATGACAATGTTGATAAAATATAACGTTAAAAAATAGGTCCGTGTTTTTATATCCACCCATAAAATATTTCATGAAACAAAAGCTCAATTTGAGGTGGAAAAAAAAAAATCATTTTTAAATGTCCGGTTTGTTTGGTAAGTTGGTATTGTATTTGGCTGCAGCGGAAGGCGTTAATGCGGCGTTCTAGTCTACCCTCCCCCGCTGCTTCAAATAGAGCCTATATTCTATTCGGGCCCCCGTTTACCGTAGTAGCGATTTCGAGAAATAAGTTAGTTTAATACCCCAATCTTTCACCGCATTGGGATGGAGGGAGGGGCAGGCAAACTAACTGGACTGTCAACACAGCTTTCTGGTAACTGTGGAACAATGCTGGGAAAAGACGCCAGATAATTGCTCCAGTTGTCAAATTGAACATGGTCTGGTAGCTATTTACTGGACTTGAATGCCGAGTAAACAGCAATATAGCCCACGGACTGGTTGGTCAAAGACCTCATTCACTGGACCGTGATCGGCTGTGATTTGGGTCAGTATCGCAAGCCACGCACAAAGCCCCGACCCCAGCCCGCTACCCGAACCAAATTCGGCTTGACTGGGAGATTATGCGAGGTTAACCGATCTTCGCCGACCCCAGTTCCCAATTCAAGTTTATAATCTTCAAGGTGTTGGCGGAACAGCTGACCGTGAAGGGGACTCGTTTATTTTAACTGTGTCCAGGGACGGGGGACGGGGGACGGGGGACGGTGCAGGGTCTTTATAAACGAGGAAGGGGTTCAGAGATTTAGGACGGAGACGCTACCCCTCTCCCAAACCCTCTAAACGGCTGAAACAGGGCAATCGATGACCTGTAAAACTGCTTTGGCGTCGATTCACTTGGTGTGTAAAAACTGGGAGAGACAGAAGCCCAGCGGCAAGGTTACTGGGACACAGGGACGGAGGGAGGGAGGGAAAGTGGGGCTCCCGATCACCTCTGACAGCAAAGCAAACAAGCAACGTTGTGTATTGCAGCTGTATTAAAAGCGAGTTCATTCAATGGAGCTTCCAGCAACGTTATCGCTTTCTCCACCTCTGAAAGGCTGCTAACCGAGGTTGTAAAATCAGCCGTATTGCCTCTTATTGGCGCTAGCAACGTTATCGCTCTTATAGATACAACGCAGACCGGCCAAAAGTGTCTTTCTGTTAGTGAACGCCAGCGCCGTCTATTAAAAATAAAAGAAAAGGTAGATGACGCGAGCTTAATAATAATAATAATAATAATAATAATAATAATAATAATAATAATCATCTTACCTCTTTCACATCTTCGGGATTTCTCTTAGAGACAAACAAGAAAATAAAACAGAGGAAAGCAGGTTAATCCATCTAGAATAACAGGAAAAACTGAATCCATTGACCATGCTTTCCCCTTGGTTATGCTAAGCATCTACCATAGCTTACCCTGGTTTGCCATGTGTTTAAATATGCTTTACCAGACCTCTCTGTGCTTTACAATGCTTCCCTATGCTTTACCACACCTCTCTGTGCTTTACAATGCTTCCCTATGCTTTACCAGACCTCTCTATGCTTTACAATGCTTCACCAGACCTCTCTGTGCTTTACCATGATTGCACTCCCCCACCTGGGATTGAACCCACGACCCTCCGGTCAATCCAGAGCCCTAACCACTACTCCACACTTCTGCCCTATATATATATATATAGCGCTGGTTCTGTTGGATAAAGATCTCAGTTTCTATGCCTTGCTCTCAGGGAATCTGAGAGGCCCGCACTTCCTGGGTCGTGTCATTGGCTGACAGCGTGTCAGTCAATAACTGGGAAGCAGCTGGTTGGTTAATGGACTGGGCGGAAGCTGTTGAAAGAGGAGGGGGGGGGGCACCTTGGGGGCTGATTGTGACAGATAGTAATATTAGTGTGTTTTGGAAGCACTGAAAGAAACCTAATTGGATTCGAATGAAAAAGGGCAGCAGTGTGGAGTAGTGGTCAGGGCTCTGGACTCTTGACCGGAGGGTCGTGGGTTCAATCCCAGGTGGAGAGACACTGCTGCTGTACCCTTGAGCAAGGTACTTTACCTAGATTGCTCCAGTAAAAACCCAACTGTATAAATGGGGAATTGTATGTAAAAATAATGTGATATCTTGTAACAATTGTAAGTCGCCCTGGATAAAGGCGTCTGCTCAGAAATAAATAATAATAAAAAGAAGACTTCTAGATGAAATGTTTGGGGTTGAATTTAGTTTCTAAATCTGCCTCTATTTAGTGTTCAATAGTTCTGCATGACAGAATCCACGCCTAGGCCCCAGCACACAGACACTTGTGTGTTTTGAGATAGTCCGAGTGGAATAATCCATTAGATAAAAATAGATCTCCTAATGGGAGCAGAGAAGCATTAGCTCGCTCCCCAAATTAATGACAGCAATTTTGCACTTCTGAGATGAAAAATATGCGGCCTCCCTCTCCCTCTCTCTCTCTCTCTCTCCCTCTCTCTCTCTCTCTCCCTCTCTCTCTCTCTCAGAATACCTTCACATCATTTTAAGGGTTCGGAGAATCATAGCGGATGATCAGGATAGTCATTTTCAGGACTGTTTGAAAGGAATGTTTCAGGATTTATTGTATTTCATAACAGCTCTTAATGTGATATCTTGTAACAACTGTAAGTCGCCCTGGATGAGGGTGTCTGCTAAATAATAATAATAATAATAATAATAATAATAATAATAATAATAATAATAATAATTCTGGACACATCTTCACACAGAGTGGTGAGGGGATTGAATGGGCTGCCTAGTCACAAGTCATTGAGGAAAAATCACTGGGATCCTTTAAGACATTATTATTATTATTATTATTATTATT